>QEPC01009848.1:480256-501537 GCA_003113815.1 Sphenodon punctatus | reverse complement strand
GCTCTTCCTTTGTCCCCTCCCTCACTCTCCCTCGTTTCTCCTGCTCACCTAACCGCCTTCGACCTTTCTCTCTCACTGCCCCCCATGCCTGGAACTCCCTCCCTGCCCGCATCTGCCTTGCCTCCTCCCTCCGCTCCTTCAAATCCCTCCTCAAGGCCCACCTTTTCCTTGCTGCCTTTCCCAACTCCTGCTAGTCTTTCCCCGTACACTTACTGTCGGCCCTCCTCTGCTGACTGCTGCTACCAACCTCTTTGTAACCAAGCCAAGCATACGCACCTGAAACTTTGCATCTGCTTGAATGTTTGTTTGTCGTCTTCCCTGTCTCTCCCACTGTCCCCTCTCCCTGTCTCCCCCCCCCTTTGTCTTTTAGATTGTAAGCCACCGGCAGGGACCGCGTCTATTTCTATGTTCTGTACAGCACCAGGTCACACGACTGGCGCTATATAAATGTTTATAATAATAATAATAATAATATTTAGGGTTGCTGCCTCTCATGGTTTGACTCCAAGACTTCTGTAGGCCAAAATGGGAGTCTCAGGACACAAGACATGGCCATCCTACTGATGTTATGGTTTCCTTACCATGATGAGGCATAGGTAGAGCCACTTTAGGTTTTCTGATCTGGACCAAAATCAATAGTATTCTATCCCTAAATGCCAGCAGCATTCACAAAAGCAATCATGCAGAACTTAAACAGGCTCATTTACAATCTAAAACAGGGGTGGGGAATCTTTTTCTTCCTCAGGGTCACTTTGAAAATAATTACAAGCACATAGGAGTTGAGAGTAGGGGCACTTAAAGCTACTGGCTGCCCCAGCTCACCCAGACACATCTGTTCCCTCACTCTTGGGGTGCAGGAGAGCACAAAGAAGGGGGATTGAGGAAAAGAGTGGTGGCTTTGTGCACAGGAATGGGAAAGTAGGGGGAAAGTTCAGATCATGACTATGTGGCATGGGTACATTCATGTCCTTGAGTGCATGATCTCATCTCTGCTGCCTTCCTCTGGAGACATACTAAAATGAAGGACATGGAATGCCTATTGGAAACAATGGAGGAAAGACAACTGCAGATTAGCAATAATGGAGATGTGAATAACAATATGCTTTAACGTAATGGACTGTAAAGCAATACAATAGAACTGCATTTCCAATAGGGAACAGAAGTAAGGGTGTGCATGTGGAATGACAAAAAGGTGCTCAGCGAGAGAGGGTGGCATAACAGGGATGAAGCTACAGGGAGTGTCTGGAGTGGCAGACTGAGTGGAATGATAAGGAAGAGGCCACAGGGAATTAAGAGAAAACGGGTGGAATGGCAGAGGTGGTGGTCTTGGAGAGTGGGTATGACAAGAACTTTGGTGAAATGACAGGAAAGAGGCTACAGGGATGGAGTACCATCGCACAAGATTGGGTGGGATAATAGCAGTGTTTCCCATGGTCTCCTTATCCTTCCCTTAAATCACTTATTTTACCCAGAAGCTTTCCATAGCTTTCCCCCTGTCATTCAGACCAAAACTTCATCATTCCACCCATTCTTCCTGGCTTCCTACCTGTCATTCCAGACATTCTCTTGCCATTCTACTCACTCTTCCTGATGTCTTCCTTTTCATTCCACATACCCTTGCCCCCACCCCCAAAGATACTGCTCCACTGTACTACCTTGTACTCAGTCAATGCATATGGTCCTTTGCAGATCCCATTATTTTCAAATGGCATGTCCATTACCTCCATTGTTTTCAATGGGCATTCCATGTCCTTTGTTTTAGTATGTTCTTTCCCTGAGCTCACTCTTACAGATCAAAAGAGTAGGGACTGGATTCAGCTAATCAGTGCCCCCAAGACCTCTTCTCTTCCTCAGCAACAAAAAAACCCTAAGCCGTCGCCTCCGCTTCCCTGTGCCCTCTCCTACTCCTTCCCAGCTAGCCTGCACCCAAAGCCTTCTCTTCCGTCAACCCCCTCTCCTCCCCCCAGCTAGAAGCTCCTCTCTCTTCCCCTCAAGGCACTCTTCCTCCTCCTGGAGCTAACCAGCACCCTAAAGCTTTCACCTCTTGCCCTCAAGCCCACTCCTCTTTTCCCCAGCTAGCCAGTACCACCAAAGGTCCACCCTCCCTAGCTAGTGTCTCAAAGCCCACTCTTCTTCCCCTCAAGCCCCTTTCTCCAATCCCTATCTAGCCAGTGACCCCAAGCCTCTTCTTGCCCAGAGAATGAGAGGGCAGATGGGTCTGGGAATTAGAAAGAGAATGTAATAAAGCTGGTATTTGTGCAAAACACTAGAGGAGCATGTACCTGTACAATATTTCTTTGAAACTACTCATTGTGAAGGGTTGAAAACTCTTTTTGAACAACTTTGCCTCCCAAAGCCAGGCCTTCAGGCTCCAGCTGTGGGGAAGAGTTAAGGAGTGTCTGCAAAGCTTACAAATAGTCTTCAGGAAACTGTGCTTCCCCAAAAAAACAGTAATTCCCTTCTGAACAGAAAGAAACATCTCTCAGACCCCTAGCTACTCCAAGAAGCTGGGAGTTCTAATCAACAATGCACAGCAGCTGCAGGATTTCTGTTATTCCAGGCAGAAGTGCTTAGCAGAAATCCATGCACATTTAGCAATCCTAAATTCGTGGGCCCAGGTGCAGCTACACCTATTATAGCTACAACCTGGTGCAAAAAAAAACCCTCTTGTGTGTGTATATAAAATCCTATATTACACAAACACAAAGGGCTCTACACATGTCATCAATCAGCTTAATGGTAGAGAAAAATATATTTGTGTAAAGAACGGGTAACTAATTGATGTTAGGTCTTGAGGAGAGAGGAAATTTTCAGAAGTGCTCCTGGAGAAGTCCATTGGAATTTTATTTTTCTTAGCAAGGGAAAGAATTAAGCAATCCCTGCCTACTGCTGAAAATCCCACCCCCTGGGTACGGTGTGTATGAATGTGCTTGAAAATGTAGTGAATTGATAAGAGTTGGTTCACACAAAATGGTTGCATCAGAGTCACTCTGAAGTAACCAGTTTTATCTCACATTGACTCATCATGGGCACTTTCAGGGAAGAAACACAACAAAAGTGCTCATTGCCTTGTGTCAGTTGGGGTGTGGTGTAGCACAGGGTGAAGTACCGCTGCATAATGTTTGCCATTTGTGTGGACATCCTAGGAGTGGCAAGAACTTGGCAAAACCTAAACCAGATTTCTCCTTATTCTAAATAAATATGAGGAATCCTTGATATTGGTGAAGATCTTGGGGCTTGTACATGCCAGCAATTGATCTCTGTGTAAGTTTAGGACCCTATGTACAATGTTCTTGTTAACCTGGGATAACTTGCCAGTCACCTCACTGGAGATAAACTACCCTACTTTGGATCAGAGTTAAGTTATGAGCTAAAACAGCTACTCTAGTTTGGGACATACATGTCATCTATGTGCATATTCTGAACCAAGGTTACCACCTAGTTCATTCTCGTTGCAAAAACAAGTCTCTACAGCTGTGACAGTTTCAGAAAGAGACTGATCTACAGCTCTGTTGAGATAAATTTTGGGCCCTGGTATATAATGGCAGCTGTGGACCCCTTGCCTCCCAATTCCCTTGTCATAAGTTTTGAAATCAGTGTCTGGAGGTTATACTAGTACTTTATTTACACATATGTTACTTGTCAATATTTTACTCATCATATTATAATGTATATTAACCAACAAAATTCTTGAGGTGTTTGGAGGCCCAGTATAATTGTACCCCCATTCCTTCTCCCTCCATTGGGCCTGCTCATCTAGTTCTGCGTCTCTCTTGAAATGAGCGAATTACTTCTATCAATAGCTATTGAATTTGGTTCTAAAATAAATGTCTTCATCAGATCCTTGTAAATTCATTATCCCTCAGGACAGCATTCCCCAACCTTCTTGTGGTCATGAGTCACAAGATTGATGGTAAACCCACAACTTCATTTTGAAAGTTAAGTCATGCAGATAGGATCTGTTCTAAAGCTGAAATTAAGCAGAAAATCAAATATAGTAGAAACTGAAAACATGAAACTAGCTGCCGGCAGATTTAAAACAAATAAAAGGAAGTACTTTTTCACTCAACGCATAATTAACTTATGGAATTTGTTGCCAGAGGACGTTGTCAAGGACAGTAGTATAGCTGGGTTTAAAAAAGGACTGGATAAGTTCTTAGAGAATAGGTTCATTAATGTCTATTAATCAAGTAGATTACGGGATGAACTTCTTACCGTCGGGAGCTGGTAGTGAACAACGGGGAATGGATTGCCCATTGTGACTGTTGGTTCTTCTCCCATGCGATTGAGATTGGCCACCATTGGAGGACAGGATTCTGGGCTTGATGGACCATTGGTCTGACTCAGTATGGCACTACTTATGTTCTTACTTTTGTTGGTATTTATTTATTTATTTAAGTATGTCTGTCACTAAGAAATCCTAGCCAAAATGGATAAAAGTATTACTTTTTTTCTGCAGTAGCCGAGTAGGGTTTCTCCTTTGTCAGGAGCCTCAGTATCACGGAGTACATTTTAACCTTTTCCCCAGTTCTGAGATTTGTTTGTTCATTTCTGCATGCACACACTTTTCTCCCAATATTTTACATTTTGTTTATTGAGCTGTCATGATCAAAATGAGTCCCACAGAGATCACTGCCTCAAAACAGATCTGAATGTCAGGAAAGAGAAGTTCACAAATCAGTAAAGAAGGAATAAAAAGATGTTTGAAGTGAATGAAGGAGGAAAACATATGGGGGTATATACTCACACACAAGTGTTAAACTCTTCTTACCTCAAGAGCAGAGCACATTATTTCTGCTGTGGTGCCCCCTTGTTTTTTGCAGAATTTGTAGAAAGCCTCAAGGTAAGACTAAACAAGAAATAAAAAAGGGAAATATTTTATCCATGTGTAAGATTGATGCTGGAAAATCACACTGGTAAAGCTGAGAGAGCTCATTGGGTGTATATTTTCATGCATATTAAAATGGTACAATTTCTCTTCAAATTGTTAATGTTGAATAGAGCTATTTTGTATTATATTTGATATTTTAGTTAGTCAGAGTTTGTTAACTGAATATTTGTTTTTGGTATAACCATAACAATTTGTTGTTCTAACGTTTATTGCACATGTGGGACTAGGGTGCCACCTATGTATTTTTCATAAGTGGCCTGGAAAAATATACATGTTGCAGGGTCTGCATTGGCACCAATGCAGGCCCTGCAACATGTATTTTTCATAAATGGCCTGGAGAAAAATACATAGGTGGCAACCCTATGTGAGACTATGTGGTAAAATAACAGGAGCAGCATTAAGTTGCTTTTTGCCAGCTTGGTAGCCATTTGTATCACCAAAGTAGAAGTCAGTAGGCTCTGGGTGGTTTTAGACAAGCACTTCCCCACCCATTACCCACCCATCATGCATGTGGCAGGGTTGCATTGGCACCCTATGCAGCTCCATAATATGCATGATGGGTGGGAGATGCTTATCTAAAACCACCCTGTGTCTTGCATCAGAGCCGTTTGCCGCTTGCCTGCCCCTGGAAGAGCTAAATTACTGGGACTGCTGTGGAGAAGAAGTTTGAGTACTGCGTGTCCTATCCAGCTAAGCTGAAAAAGTGACAAGGGAGAAAAGCAGCGGCCTAGCAGCAACTTTACTTTACTTTACAAAAAAATTATAACCTGCATCCTCCTGCACATTGGCAGCCCGGGGTGGCATGCAACATAAAAATATAACAATAAAATCATTAAAAATACAACATATCATACATATATAAAAAATGGGCACATATAGGATATAAAATAGCAGCTGTAAAATACCCCCCACCCTACCCACCTCCCTCGAAGGCCCAGCAGAACAACCAGGTCTTACAGCACCTACGGAAAGAGGGGAGATCAGGGGAAAGACGGGCCTCCAACGGGAGAGAGTTCCACAGCCGAGGCATGGCCACCGAGAACACCCTCCCCACCATTGCCGCGAAACGACCCGAGGCTTGAGGTGGGCTCGCAGGTAACCAGGACCCAAACCGTTTAGGGCTTTATAAGTCATAACCAACACCTTGAATTGGACTGGGAAGACAATAGGCAGCCAGTGCAGAGTTCGGAGCACTGGTGTAATGTGCTTGCAGTGATCCGTCCCCGTTAGGAGGCGGGCCGCTGCATTCTGCACCAGATACAGCCTCCAGACCATCACCAAAGGTAGCCCCACATAGAGTGCATTTTGTTACAGTAATGCAGTCAGGAAGTAATGAAAGCTTGGATGATGGTGGCCAGATCCGAGTCTGAGACATACAGCTGAAGCCATCGCACCAGGTGTAATTGGCGAAATGCTCCTCTTGCTACAGCCTCCACCTGACAATCCAGGCGGAGCTGCGGGTCGAGGAGCACCCCCAGACTACGGACCTGAGTGGCCAGGAGTGGGTCAAACTACCACCAATGATGGGACCCACCACCCCTCAGCCCTGCCCACCAACATCACCTCCATCTTGTTTGGATTCAGCCTCAGACGGCTCGTCCTCATCCAGTCCCCTACAGCTGCCAAGCACCAGGTAAGCACTGAGACTGCCGGCTCTGGGTCTCCAGAAAACGAGAGGTAGAGTTGTGTATCATCGGCGTACTGATGACATTGTACGCCGAACCCTCTCATGACCTCACCCAGTGGTTGCATATATATATGTTGTACAGGAGAGGGGACAGAATAGAACCCTGCGGGACTCCACACGTGAGATTCCAGGGAGACGATGTACATTCCCCGAGAACCACGCGCTGTGTTCTCCCTACCAGGAATGACTGGAACCATTCAAGACCAGTTCTAGTCACCCCAGCGTGGTCCCGCAGCCTCGTCATCAACATCTCATGGTCAATGGTATCAAATGCCGCCAACAGATCCAATAAGATCAAAATTGAGGTTCTGCCCTGATCCAATTTGCGGTGAAGGTCATCGACCAAGGCCACAAGTGCAGTCTCCATGCCAAACCCGGGGCGAAAGCCAGACTGCAAGGGATCAAGAAAACCGACCTGGTCCAGATGCCTCTGTAGTTGCCATGCCACCACCTGCTCAATAACCTTCCCTAAAAAGGGAAGGTTGGAGACTGGCCAATAGCTGGTTAGGGAGTCAATGTCCAAAGATGACTTTTTGAGCAGGGGCTGCACTACCACCTCTTTAAGATGGCTCAGCACCTTGCCCTGCTTAAGGGAGGTGCTAACCACTCCCACCAACAATGGCAGCCCAGACACTCCCAAGGGCATCCACCGCGTCAGTGGACAACACCCACTGAAACTGATCCCACAACAACTGACATGGCGGGGCTTCCCGTACCTCCGATACCTCCACAGTTGTAAATGCAACATTGAGATCATGGTGCAGCAACTGTGCCTGTGAGCTCTGTGCTCACCCGAGAACCCGTGTTCACTGTCTATTTATTAAGTGGCTGCGAGATGCAGGCTCCTGTGTGCCACAGAGCCTCAGGAGGTGGAGTCGTGGGGCATTGCGGGCCCACCATGTGGGCCAATGTTCACCCAAGTGTCTTCCCCATCCAATGGGATGAGTGCAGCCTCTGCATGTGCAAAGCACCTAGATTGGCCCCACTGTCCTAGTGGTTGGAGCAACAAGTGTACTCACTTCTCTTGATCTCCCTGGAGCTTCTGCTGTTTAATTTCGCTTTGAAGTACTCAAAACCGGTGCTCCAAAAGGTGAAAAAACACAAAACAGGAAGCAAACGCTGAGGGGAGCTTCCTGGACCCAGAATTCCCCACAGTTGTGAGTCAGGGGAGAGGGGGTGGTGGTGCGGAGAGTACGGTGCCTGCCTGTGTGTTGGCTTTGCCGCATGAAACCCTCTGAGTGGGGGCTGCCAGGACCGAACACCAGACCCCTGCAGGCTATTGCTTGTTTGTAAACACCCATAGAGCATTCTGCAGCAGTGAGAGGAGAAACTTGCAGTTGCAGCTACTGGTGAGCTATGTTTACTTGAGGGCAAGCCACAAGTCTCTTGGGATCCAGGGAGGAGGCTTCCAAAAAGTGGTGCGCTCCTAGCTGGTGGAGACCTGGGACTAGCAGACTTGACCCTACTGCCTGGCTTTGGTTCCCAGCAGTTTAGACAGCTTAGGAGACATTAACGGATGTTAAATTCATTGTATTAATTTATTAGATCTTTATTTGATGTCAGTACCTTTTGGAAAGAGGGGGTAAAAATAAAGCAACCCTTATAACCTTAGAGGCCTCTGACATTAAGTGTCTATCTAGTAGCAGGGTTAGGTGTCTCCTAGGGTGTTCTAGGTAGACACTTGACTTCTGCACCCGACCCTGTTACTGTCTAGGGACATAGATTGAAGGTTTACACATGTTTTCATTAAAGTCTTATTCTAGCAACTAACTTCAGCACTGGCTTAACTTTATGAAGTAGTATGAACAACTTTGTTGCAACTATATTAATATGTTTAAAGCAGGGTGGGGAAGCCTTTTTTCCCTTCCATGGACCACTTGGAAAATTAGATCAAGCTCCCTCTGAGAGCCAGATAGGAATTTGAGGTGGGAGTGCTTAAGGGGTGTGCTTAGGAAGGGGAGGATCATGGATCTATGTCATGGACCCATTCCCCTACCCTTAAACACATCCCTTCATTTCTGTTCCCTTCTCCTGCTGAGCTCAATCTTTCAGTGCTTGAGGTCAGGGACTGGATTCATGGGCTAGATCCAGAAACTGGAAAGGGGATGAATAAAAAACAGCTGTGAGCTGAGTTTGCCCCTTGTGCCAGAGGTTCCTCACCCTGGATTAAAGCTAAACATGTGCTAAATGTTTTCAGGCTGGGACCTGAAAAAGCAAAATACTGCTTTAAGGGTGTTATGGAGCAACTACTGCTCATCCCATCACAGGGCAAAAAGGCCACATGAAGTAGATGGATAAGGGAACTCTGTACTCTAATGCAGAGAAGGAGTTTGGGGAAGCATCACAACTCTTGGTTGGGGTGTCAGAGAGGTCATGGCTCCTGCTTTTAAAAATAGGGGGAGAATGCTTCCTCTCTTCTTGTCAAAGAGATATAAAGGGTAAGGAAAGGTAAGCATATGAGGTGGAACCGGTGTGCACAGCTCTCTCCCTGTGTTGTGTCTGCAGACAGCCCAACCAACTGGTGACCTTAGCGAGAGCAGTTTCAGTAGAGTGAAGGGATACTTTATAGAATCTAAGGCATTGGCTGTAGAGAAGAGGGGAGGATGTAGAAGTGAAGAAATGAGTAGGGGTATGCATGCCATTTTTGTTAATAATGAAAACAAAATTTGTCATTTTAGTTATTCTTATTGCAATAATGAAAATGACAAAAATGAAATCAATAACAATAACGAAAGTGATTATTGATTTTGTTATTGCCTAGCCACCTAGCAGGTGTTTTTTGGAGGGAAATGTGGTAAGGGGAGGAGGGAGCAGACCTCTTGGAGCCAGAAACAGTGCTGAACTCTTGAACTGGGCCTGTGATGGGAGGAGAAGGACCTGATGGATGTAATTGCTGGCCAATGAGCAGCACAAGCAGGTCCCAGGCAGTTGAATGGCACCCTGTGATTAGTTCTAGGAGGCAGGAGGCATTGAGCAATCGGGGGAGCTCTGGGGGAGGGCACTAACTCTTTATACTGCAGGGCTGGGCTGCTTGACTCTGGTTCTGTGTTAGCTCTTGCTCTGTCAGGGTGCATTTGCAGAATCTGCTGGTGCTTGCACTAAAAATCCTCCCATATATATACCTACCACCTTACCGTTCCAGTCCTTATTCCTTACCCCTTACATATTACCTTCTCCTGCCTGTCTTCCCCTGTACAGATATATAGAGAGACAGATATAGGTAGTGTGTGTGTGTGTGTGTGTGTGTGTGTGTGTTTTATATATATATAAAAATATCTAATCTCTATATAACTAATATCTATAGCTATATAATATATAGACAGGGGGAGACAGACGGGAAGGGAAAAGGAAAACTCAGAGGTATATTCACTATCTCTAATCTATATCAATCATCTTATGTGTGTATATATATGTGTGTGTGTGTGTGTGTGTATGTGTATGTATATGTGTGTATATATATATATATATATATATATATATATATATATATTATACATAAGATGATCAATATAGATTAGAGATAGTGAATATACCTCTGAGTTTTCCTTTTCCCTTCCCGTCTGTCTCTCCCTGTCTATATATTATATAGCTATAGATATTAGTTATATGGAGATTAGATATTTAGATACTAGGCTGTTTTATTATATATATTAAGATTATAGGATTGGAATATTTTGTATTATCTCTCTCTTTCTCTAATCTATCGACAGAATCAAACACCCCTTTTAAGTCCATAAAGACAACATACAGTGGCCTTCCTTGAGAAATATATTTGGTAACCAAATAATATAAAGTAAAGCTGTGATCAGATGTTGCATACTCTGACCTAATGCCTGCCTGCCCCTCTCCTAGAATTCCTTTCTCTCTTATCCATACGTCCAGATGAAAACTCCACAAGGAACACCAGAGTCACTGCTAAGGCTGGAAACAGGCACCAATAACATCAAAATAATGGCCTTTATGAGATCCATAAAATACTGGATAAAGATAAAACAATTTTCTCCTGGCAGGTTGCCAAAATTATGCCTTTTTAGATTACAAAATCAACGTCCCATCCAAATTTAGGTGGCTGCAAAATATCAGACAAATGTTATATGTTAATGGCTTGGGTTACTGCTGGAAAGCAGATAGAATGGGTATTGAAGCTCAGACAGGGTCCCATCTACAAAATATTGAATGCTAGCTGAATAGATTCCCCTTGAAATAGGTTAAAAGTGTTCCTCTGTATGATGACATCAAACCTTTAGTAGGCCCTGCTCTACACCTGTCCAAATTTATTAAACCGTCCTTTAGAAAGATTATAACTAGGCTACGTTTAAACCAAATTAAGATGGCTAAAGTAAAAGGCAGGTGGAATAAGATCCCATACAAGGATAGAGCTGCCAATGCCAGGGTAATATGACAGAGGATATAAACAATTTACTCTGGCATTGTCCTTTCTATAATTTAGAGAGGATTCTTTTTTTTGTCTCCTGTAATCCCAGATTTTCCTGAGTGGCCCATTTATTTGAAAACAACTGGGCTTCTTCAAAATCAATCTTCTGGACTACTTAATAGGCTGGACAAATTTTTGACCCAGGTTAGGAGAATTAGGGGAGGAATGAATTTAGAATTTTAAGCCCCTCTTGTGGTAAGCGTACGAGCTGTATGCTCTTGAATTCAATATACAGTGAAGAGGGCAATACTCTGTATACCTGTATGTCCTTAGGGTTATTTTTAATCCTCATTGGCCCACTTTTGATTCTCTCAGTGGGTCATTTTTGAGGTGCTAAGCGAGCTGTTTGGAAATCCTAGTGGGTTATTTTGTGGTGGTGTTATATGATTTTGTATATTGTATCATTTGTTTACTTAATTTGGTGATTGCTGTGAATAAAATGTATTATATATATAATATAAATAAAACTAGATATTGTGTATACCGATACAAAAACCAAAAGCTTTGTTTGAAATCAGTACCGACACCAATAACAGCAACAATAAAAAAAAATGACATTTCATTATTAACAAAAATGAAAACAACACATTTTAATAATGAAAAATTACGTGGGGCCCTGGTCTACACCTCTACAAATGAGATTCTAAAGAGTTTGGAGGGAATGGGCTGGTAGGAAATGTGGGGTTTTAATTTAATTAAAATTAAAATATGAATATAGTTTTCAAATGATAGATGTTTGATTTCCTTTTGGAAAGATCCGATTTCCTTTTTTTCCCTTCATATTTTTCATTTTTCAGGAATTCCAGAGACCAATATTCCAAGTAGCATTTTACCTTGTACAGTTTGTTGCACATTATTTCTATGTTCATTTCATCAAGGGGGAGTATAGGGGAATAGCATATATTTATTTATTTATTTGATTTTTACCCCGCCCCTCCTGCACACAGCTCGGGGTGCAGAAAAAGGAAAAAGTGTATAAGGTGAAAGTGGTCTCATTAACTAATACCTATAAAGAATTTTAAAGATGCTAAGCACGTAGAAACACTTCCATAAATATCAAAGTACAAATGAAATATTACAAAGAAAAATTGTGACAATGCTAAAGACCAGAAGAAATTGATTTCAGATTAAGCGGATCATTTAATTTAAATATAGAGCTGGTAGAAAGGAACTGTGGAAAATCAACCACAAAAAATCCACATTAGTTCCCACCCTTTAATTTGAACGTTGAAAAATTCAATGACAATTTCAATTCTCTCTACTTAAGTAGCAGGCATATTTTATCAGTGAACTCTGCTAGAGGGCAGACCAAGTTAAGTAGTAGTAAATTCATGGTGATGGGAAATCATCATGTCACAATACTTTCAGTTGCTAGTTAAAAAGTCAGTCATGTAACAAAATGTTTAAGAGAGAGGTCTGGAACACCTACTTTGAGTTACTTTCAGTCATAATAATTCTGTGAATTGTTATTTTTTAATAGCAACCAAAGTTAAAATTAAAATATGAATATAGTTCTCAAATGATAGATGTTTGATTTCATTTTGGAAACATTCAATTTCCTTTTTTTTCCCCCTTCATATTTTTTATTTTTCAGGAATTCCAGAGACCAATATTCCAAGTAGCATTTTACCTTGTACAGTTTGTTGCGCATTATTTCTATGTTCATTTCATCAAGGTCATTTTCAGACAGGCAGTCTTGAAAGAAAGCAGCTGAAAGGAGACATGACTAAGTTACAACATAAATCTTTGTACAGATGTGAGAATATCCTTCATCAGAATTCAATAAACATTTTTTTTTTTTTGTGGTGACCAAGGCATAAGGATTATCTTTTTTCACAAGAAAGAGTAATGGGGAGATGAAAGAGGTAAATCCATGAATTCTTTAGATAGTCACACAAACGTATGTACACAGGTTCTGTTGTGAAGAGAATCTAGTCACTAATACTGCATCCAAACCTTCATGGACCATCACGTGGAACATGCCAATAAAGAAATTCTTAAAGCTCTAATTTCCTAAGTTAAAGTACTGGGCCTGGGATAAGTCTAAGGAAAAGATAAATGTGGAGAGGATCACTGGTGATGGATAGAGTGGACATGGGGGTAGCACTAGTGCCTTCCCATATTTTCAGAAGTGGTATGGGGATCTGCAATGAAGTGATTTTCTGGCTGTGTCACTACTCTGAGTGGGCCCTACCACTTCTATTGCTATAGGTCAGGGGTGGGGAAGCTTTTTGAGCCTGGGGGCCACATTGTCAGTCCCTAAACGGGCTGGGGGCTGCATATCAAAATCAATGATAAATAAATTTAAATTAATTGAGACTAATTAGCAGATAAATTTAAAATAAATTAATGAGTAATTTACCTCTGTCTGACTGCTAGGAGCTGGGTGTGAATGACAGGGGATGGGGTACGTGTGTGTACACATACAGTGTTATTCCAAGACACACACACTCATTCAGTCAAACAAATGTACATGCACCCTGTTGCTGCCGCCGTCGATGTTGCTGCTTGCAAAATTCCCTCACCCATTTCCTGAATCTGACATGCTAGAACTACATTTCCCAGCATGCCAGACTTAGGAAATCTCATCTTCTCTCTTCACTGGCTCCCCCTTTCTGAACGTATCCTGTTTAAACTCCTGGTATTCACATTCAAAACACTCCACAACCAAGCTCCTCCCTACTTCTCAGACCTAATCTCCCTACGCACTCCTTCCTTCAGAAACGAAGGAAGGGTAACAGAGGGAGAGGAGTGCAACATTCATGAGGATGTGAGGTTCCAGGTGCACTCGCTTGGCTTGGTTACATCGAGAATAATGGCTGGTTGGTCCATGTGGTGAGGATATGAGTACACAGACGTTAGGTAACAGATTGTACTGGATGGAGGGTATCAGCAGGAGTTAGGTGAGGGGAGCGAAGAGTTGGGGAGGACAGAGCAGAAGAGGTGGGTCTCGAGGAGGGATTTGAAGGGAGGGCGTGAGGCGGATGTGGGCAGGGAGGGAGTTCCAGGCATGAAGGGCAGCTAGGGATGAAGGTGGTTAGGGGAGCAGGGGAGGCGTGGGAGGATGAGAGAGGGAACAGAGGAGGAGTGGAGTTCACGGAATGGGGTATGGAGGGAAATTAGCGCAGAGAGGTAGGGGGGAGCAAGGTTGTGAAGAGCTTTATAGGTGGAGACTAGGAGCTTGTGCAGGATTCATTCAGGAAGGGGGAGCCAGCAAAGAGAGGAGAATTAGGTTTATTAAGTGTTTGCGTCTGCTGACCATGTGACCACCACTCACCGGACACAAAGCCCCCACTCATGGCAGAGGCTCAGAGTGTGTGGAGCCCACCATGTCAGCTGCATGTCTTAGGGAGGGGGAGGGAACTTCCCCCAGCCAGGACAGGTTGGATAATGGAATAAACATTTCCCTGGTCTGACTCAGTCATGGAAATGGGAGGAAAGCAATGTGCAGCCAGTTGGCCCCACCCCCATGCTGTGGCAGGTTCACCACCCCATGCCATGATGAACAGCCATGGCTGCCAATAACAGAGCAGAACCCCCCATGCCGGGCCAGGTTGGCGCGGAAACCAATGCACCTGCCTGGTTCGGCTGGCTATAGCCTCCCTGGGTGGCCCTTGAGTTCCTTCCAGGTCCATGTTTCTGGATCAGTCACTTACCCTGCCAGGGTATGTACCGGGTCCACATCTGGTGGACCGGAAACAGATGCGCGGGGTGAGGCGCTGGCCCAGGTGGGCGATAGTGGGCAAACCAGACCAGCATCATGTTTATTACACCCAGACTTGTGGGCAAAGAGCCTAGAGCATTCCAAGGGGTGACCACTTCCTACTCCACTCTCATTCTCACTGACACTGCAAGTGGGGGCTGCCTGCAAGCACATGAAATACACGCAGAGGGCTGCCCATTTATTAGGCTGGACACACTAAACATGTGAGTGGGGACTGCACAGACTAAACCTGGACTGCAGCAGGCTATCATCTTGCTTGTTTGCACCTTTAGTTCCCTGTCCCTGAGCATCAGATTGGGTTTTTCAGTGGCGGAGGGTAGAAATAGGACTATCTTCCGTGCTCATGTTTCACCCTGGGGAGGACTCCCTTCCCTCTCCCCTGGTCTTTAACTATGTGTGTAAGATACTGGAGCCTAGGGGTGGGACACCAGAGAGAATACCGGATGTACCGGTATCGGATCTCCCAGGTACCGGATTTACCGGTATCAGCATACCGGATTTTTAACATTGGCCGCGGTACCGGATTTTTTACATTGCGGCTATTGACTTCAATGGCCGCAATGTAAAAAATCTGGTACCACGGCCAAAGTTAAAAATCTGGTATGCCGGTACAGGTAAATATTGGATTTATCAACACACCCAAATACCGGCAATATCGGATCTCGGGAGATCCGGAATTCCCACCCCTACAGAGCCCAATTACCTCCCGGCATGCCACATTTGTTTGTGTGGGAGTGGAAGAACCAGAATTCTCCTATCAAATGGACCCTCTGACCCAGAACTGTCTGTAGGCCATTCCTGTTCTGCCTTCAACCTCTTCTTCACACATGGACCATGGAGCAGGTTGAGCTAGCCCTTCAAGGGTTAATGGGCTCGGCTCTTTTGCTCCTAGTCTGCTAACCCTCGCACTCCCAGGGAAACCTATGAAAAGAGGCTGCTAGTGAACAGCTGTGACTGGGAGATGTCAGCTGAGAACAATGGGAATAAAAAGCCAGGAGTTTAGTGGGTAAAGAATCTGGTTCACCAAGGAATCTAAAAATTGTGAAGCAGAGAATGCTTTAGAGGGCATCCTTGGGAGAAGGAATCTGAAGTCTGTATTTTGTAGTTAAGAGACTTAAATTGTGTTTATTTATAATTTTGCAAATGTGAGTCCCCTGCCAGGATGGAGCACTTCACTGAACAGGAGAAACTGGAGACCTATGGAATAAAGCTGTGGACAAAAGTAGAACCGTGATCTTGGTGTCTGTTTTGGGGTGGGAGAGAGATGGGGATGAGGCACAGACCCCACACAAGGTGTGAGCTGCAGGAGACTTGTTGCAGACCGCTGTTGAGTTAGGCTCCATATGGCATACAGAATTCAAACCAAGTCCCAGCTCCCTGGTGCAGTGGAACCTCACCTATGTTGTTATTCCTATGGGTACCAGCAGGAATAGGGACAGGAATGCATATAGCTATATGCATCAGGGATGTGCAGTGGGCACGTTGTTCATTTTCATTTCATTTACAAAAAAACTTTCGTTTTGAGGGGTTTCATAAACAAACCCATTTGTCTTTGGTTTTTTCATTATTTTTTTTGGTTTAATTTTACTAAAGGTGTGCATGCACAAAATGGTCCCGGCATTTTGCACAAAATGGTCCCGGCATTTTGCACAAAATGGTCCCGGCATTTTGCACAAAATGGTCCCGGCATTTTGCACAAAATGGTCCCGGCATTTTGCGCATGTGCAGTGATTTTTTATTTTTATAATATGGGTGCTTTTGGGTGCTTTTCACTTCATTTTTGTCTCTTTTTTTACCTTTGTCATTCACTGCCATATTTTAATTACTAAAATGAACGGGGCTTCGTTCATTTAGTAATTAAAAAATGAAAACAAATTGCACACCCCTAATATGCGTTTAATTGATGGATACAGTTGTTGGCCCTTGCTTACGTTATAGATGTATGTATGTAAATAAAGACCATTATCTGCCATTTGATATTTCTGAAAGTAGGTTATAAAAATATCTATTACCCTACTTAAATCAGTGTGTTTTCTCTAAGTGGCTGGTACCCACTATAAATTTTAAAACTCTTGACTTTTAATTTAAAATAACCTTGAAAAGCAACCTCAAAACAGCTGTTTATGAGTAAGTGGCAAGGGAACTACATAAGCATGAAATTATTTAATCGTATTTAATATATAGTGAACTAAGTGCTGGTATGATATCAGTGAGCTTATCCACAGTGTGTGAAGGGGAGCAGCTATAGACAAATGAGAAATCATTAAATTCCCCTACCTAATGGTGTGTCAACCAGAATTGCATTGAATAACTCTGCAGGATTTGGGGCAATGCTGACTGCTTCCATTTGTTCAAAACTGCCCAGAGGATGGCACTTCGGAACCAGTTCTTCCAGGGGACGCTGATGCATTGTGCCCGTTATTAATAGGATGACATTGTCAATCATATAGCTGTATCTGAATTGAAAACACACAGTTATTAAAAAAGCTGGCCTTTTTATATAAAAAAGGATAGTTTGCTTTAAGAAATACAAGAACAGAAAAATGACTGTTAAATATGAAAGATAAACCAACAAAACACTTACATTGTTCTTAACTACTAATGTCTAAATATAACACTGACAACAGAGAGGAAAAATTCAACTACATTTATAAAATTCACACTAACTTATGGTCTTCATTTTTGACTTTATTCTAGAGAAGACAGGAAACCCAAAAGAAAGGAGAAGCACAATGCATTTTGGGATATGCTAATCAAATTTAAGATCTGCATGTGGAGCCCTTTTCTACACTATTGCATTTGCTAAAAACTCCAATCATCTTATTGCCAAAAATGTGGCAGCAAGTGACAGTAATAAGCTGGTCATGGTCTGTTGCAAGTATTATAACTGCCATCTCATCTCCATGGAACAGGATTGTGTAATACACTCCTATTATTGCTCTGAACAGCAACATTGTGAAATTTGGAGGGTTCTTTTTAGCAAATAAGCTAGGTTAGACGAGGCCTAATAGAGCTTGAGGTATCAGGGTAGTAGAGATATGAGAAATGTACCAAAATGAGAAATAATTGGGAATATAGGTGTCTTTGAATATTTTTACGAAGACCTCAAATGATTCACTATCTTTGTGGAAGGTTTCAATGAACAAAGTCTGGTCTACTTCCTTGTAAAAAAAACAAGCTTATTTTCAAGTAAAATTATGGCCTCATAATATGTTCTCTGCATGAAAAGTATATGAAAATCTCCCTTTTAAGTGTATGGGGAAAAACAACATATTGGCTCATTGGTGAGGGCACATGGGCAGAATTGTGTAATGAAACAGCAGGCATTTTCACTTGAAGTTCTGTAGAGCAAGAAACCTGAATGTTTCCACTCTCCAGCAGATAGGCTCTCTCTCCTACTGCAGTTTTGGAAAACCATCAGGTCATTTTATTAGTTCAGATAAGAATTGACTCAGCTATCCTTATGATAATGAAAATGGGGGAAATAATTCAATGCTAATTTGCTTCTCTGTCAAGAAGAGACATTATTACTTCAAAGTATGCTGGGAAGCGTAATCTTCCAGGACTGTCGGAGGGTATTAAAGATGAAAGCCTGTATGTATACCAATGCATTTATTCCAGAGCAGGAGAGAGGTTACTAAAAGAGGCTGAGTGAGTGGGTTTGGGGGGTAATTTGGCGTAGGGATTTTTAGGGGATTTTTTTGTTAATGATTTGTATTTTTATTATTTTTCTTTTTGTGCTTTTGTTTTTGTAAATTGCCCAAGCCTTTGTGGAAGGGTGGGGTATAAATTTAAATAAATAAAAATTCTAGAACTGTATAAAAAGGGCTGTGTTCTCTCCTTGGCAAGTTATATAATTCCCTTTCTTGTCAGGTATAATTGTTCATACTTGTATCAAGACCAGATTGTTCTGTTCAACAAAAAAGACATTTAAAAAGAATCTCTTCCAAAGAACAGAAAATTATTCTCCTTTCATATTCAAGTAGTATGTGAAAAGTATGACAGCGGGTTTTGATACTTAAGTTATTATTTAGGTTGTTGTCTTTACACGGAATGATGACCTTACCAAAGTGCATATACTGCTCATATTCTTTATTAGAATAGGAACAGAGAAATTAGTATTTTTCAGTTTAAAAAACTCTAAAGAAACTCCACTGATGAACAACAAGTAGTCCGATCCTCCAGCTGTCTAGTCCCAGCTCTAGTCTCCACAGAGCAGCTGATGTGAGAGTTCCTTTCACTTCAGTGGGTCTCATGATCAGGGCTGGCCTTACCACAGCATGACCTGGGGCAACTGTTCTGGGCCCTGCTTGTCTGGGGCCCCCAATTTCACCAGGGCAGGATGCAGGGGTCCCAATTTCTCCCAGTGGGGCCCAAACCATGACACCTCTAAGGCTCTGTAAGGGTGCCCCTGAGGGGGTGGGGCCATGGGAAACAGGGTGGAGCACCTGGGCCCCCACACATTCTAAGGCCAGCCCTGCTCATGATAGCAAAAACTGCTAGAGTTGCTGCTAGATAGCCAGAGGATTGTGCCCCAAAACACATTTGACAAGACTGCTGAGATATATCTCATTTCTTCTGCCCTCTAGCCTTGTAAAGAATTCCATTTCAGGGCCAGTTACAAATTTATGCAATGAAAATAGCTTCATATTTAATTTTCCAAACACAGAACGTCACGTTCATATAAATCTTAACAGTATTAAACAAAAGTTCCATCTTCACCAGTTTTATGTAATCTAAATTATCTAAGAATGTACCCAATTCTTCTAGAGCTGGTATTTCTATAATGTAACGTACGTGATAAAGTTCAGAAATGTGGCCAGTGGCTCAAAGGCATGGTTTCTAAAGTAATGAAATTCAGTCAGTAGCTTGGCTTTCAATTTGTCATCAATGGTGGAAACAGTGAGGGGGCCAGTTTCATTGTCTAAGAAGTTTCCATAATCTGTTGTCTGTAGATGTAACTTCAAGTCTGAAATGGAAGCAGAAGATATTGTCAAGATAAATTTTCATTACACTGGAAACAGAGCCCACTGGAACAACTTTTTTCCTTTAAAAAAGAAAAAAGTCTCCTCCTATTTGAATAGTAATGTCTTGACCATATTTAATAAAGAAAGAAAGAAAAATATTCTGCTAAAGTCAAGGGGGATTTAACCATTGACTTTGATAGGAATAGGTGCAGGAGTTTGTCAGAGAAGTAAGGCCTGAAGTACCAAAACCACATACCATACAGACTTCTCTCACTGTGGAGGTTATTAGAGAAGGATAGCTTTAGCCTCCATAGTAATGTAAAGGCATACGTCAAGGATCAAATATATATACGAATGGTATAACCAAGTCCAAGTCGTACTGTTCTTGGCACTGTGCAAGAGAAGAACTAATAGGTGTCCTTGAGTCACCTTTCTGTTCTTTGAGTACTCTAGCTAAATGTTTGGGGCAGGCCATGGCATAAACTAGAGCAACATCAGAACTGCTCTAGTCCTCATCTGCTGCTAGCAGTCTTCAGGAGGTTGCTTTGAAAGCAGATGACCATGGGGGCACAGGCATGCCAGATCTATTTCCCCTAACCATACTCTGGTACAGTGGTGGCCAAGAGGTAGCTCCCAAGCTAGTCTCCGTTATATCCTGGTGTGAGAAGGCCCGGGATCACCCTCTGAGATTGCCTTTGGGGAGGAGAGCAAGACTGGCACCCCACGGAGCATCTCCAGGGCCAGGAGACAGGCTAGGAGTGTGGCAGGGAAGACTATCTAAAGGGGAGTGCTCCTCTCCACTCCTGAGATCAGTTGCTGAGGATGGTGCCCTAGATCTGGAAGCCAGAGGGAGGAGTCCTGGCCTGGAGTGACAGAGCCAGCAGGTGGGGTCCTGATAAATCACCTGATCTAGTAAATCATGTTCACCATATGCCTGGCCATCTCTGCTTCATTAGGCAAAGTGGGCAGGTGTGATGTGCAGGTCCTGAACCTTTCAAGGCCACTGCCAGTGCCCATCACTGAGGAAAACACCACCCTCGAGGGATAAAAGGAGAGTCAATGTCAGGGCAGTCTTGGCCCGGCTGCAGATGGGGTTGGACGTCTGGGCAGTTGCTCATGCTCTAT
Organism: Sphenodon punctatus; assembly: GCA_003113815.1. Classification (NCBI taxonomy): domain Eukaryota; kingdom Metazoa; phylum Chordata; class Lepidosauria; order Sphenodontia; family Sphenodontidae; genus Sphenodon; species Sphenodon punctatus. The sequence goes on along the minus strand of QEPC01009848.1, from coordinate 480,708 downwards.
GCTTTCCAGGGTCTTGAAGATAGAGAACCTGAACAAGCCAGGGAGCCTCGAAGAGAGCCCTAGGGAGGGATGTAGAGCTTGAGGATGCTGCGGCAACCACATAGTGGGATAGACTGACCCCTACTCTACAAGGAAGGGCGGACTGGGGGGCTAGACATGACTGTACAACGTATATAAAAAACTCTGCACCGGTGATGGAATAAAAACGGTGTTGCATACCGAAAGGTGGTGTCAGGGCTGGGCCTTGAACCTGTGGTCCTTGGGTGCTGAGGCATCATTCTAGCATGCAATGGATAGGGGAAGGAGCTGTGGCTCTAAAAGGCCACCAATTAAACTATGGGTATTTTCAGACGTTATGAGATCAATGGGTGTCTTCAGACGTTACGAGATCACGCTCAACCACACTGAACCACGCTCAACCCCCCCCGGGGCCAAAGGGCCCTGAACGTCTG
>QEPC01009848.1:468855-480156 GCA_003113815.1 Sphenodon punctatus | reverse complement strand
GCGGCCCTGCCCCCTCCCAGATTCCCCACCGGGATCCCCCGGCACGTCTGATATGGTGTGACGGGGTGACCCCAGTGAGGAATGAATTGGGTGATTTCGGTACGGGGCCAATGGGCCCCGTAACGTCTGAAATCACCCTATGTTGGGCTATACTGGTGATACCAAAGTGTGGAACTGTGCAAATTATTCCATAACAAGTGTGTGCAATAAAAGGGATTGTATATTTCCCAATTCATAGATGCTATACCAGTTAAAATTGCAGAGCATGAAAAACAACATGTATATGCACAACTATATACAAAAAAAAACCTGGGGGCTCCAATTGGAAATGAAAGGTATCAAAAGTTCAGATTTGAATCCTTGAGGAATTTTGAGGTGACCAAGGTCTTTTCTTCCCAATGTAGGCTTATGTAGCATGTGCCTTCAGCTACCTGCCAACCAGCCAGATGCGTTTCAGGGGATGCCCCTTTCCTCAGTGGCTGAGTCAAACAAACATAATATCACAACAACTGTATTAAGAGATGATCAGGGCACTGATAACATAAGTTGGTTATACATACTTTATTATTATAATTTTGTGGCTACTGTACGTGCTACCATTTGACACATTTATCAATGTAAGAAAAGAGAGAGAAAAACAATGTGGAAATGAGTTTGCATTAGCTGTGAGAAAATTTTGTTTTTCAGTTGTGGATTTGTTTTTCAGATAGAATGGGCCCATACAGGGATTTCAGATTAATGGAATAATTTCAACACAGAGGCTATGTGGGAATGTAAAATCCTTTTCTTAACATCCAGGAGGTAATGAGTGGTTGTGAGGGGCTAATGAATGTATAATGATTCATCTCTTAATACAGTTGTTGTGATATTATGTTTGTTTGACTCAGCTACTGAGGAAGGGGGTGTGGCGAAATGGCATTTTGCCACAGGGGGCATCCCCCGAAACGCGTCTGGCTGGTTGGCGGGTAGCTGAAGGCACATGCTACATAAGCCTGTGTGGGCATGGGGGGGGGGGGGGGGCGACATCTAGTGTGAAAAGGGCCAAAGTCCTTTGTATAGAGTATTAATCTTTCTACTTCTAGCATACAGTTCTCATCAGAAACATGCACAGTCTCAGGCATAAAGATCCCTCATATGTAGCCTTTCCAAGCAGGCCTTCAAGCCTCTGCCTGCTTACTCAAAGTCCTTAACATCAATTCTAGCCAGAGCAGGCAGCTTACCTCTGAGGGTTCTGGCTTCAGCAAGCCTCTCTTAATTCAAGTCAAGCCTTAGCATAACTAAACAGTCACTTTCCTTGTCCTAGTCAGGCTATTCACTCTGGGTAGTCAAGTAGCTTACATCAGGAGATTTTCACCGTACGCACAGGCTCAGCAGCCTCCAACGCTGAGCTCTGGCCCAGCTTTCTACACGGTTGGACTGGCTTGGCCATGCCCAGCCTAAAGCTGCTTTCTGTCAGGTGCAATTCATTAGTCCTATCAGCACCTGCAGCTTAGCTCTTGCTACTTTCATGTTGGTGCTAGATGTCTTAAAGAGCCACTGACCTGCAGGGACTCTGCTGTGTTATGGACACCAACTAACAAAAGGCCCTGATCCTGCAAGTAAATGTTGAAGGAAGAGGGCATTTACTACAGCAGGGTTCTGGAGTGATAGAAATGAAGGACTGGGAAAAGGACCTCAAGCATTATCTAGTCCATCTCTGTGCTCCAAAGCAGGGTACTCTATATTTACATTGTTATGAAGACAGGATAGTTGATGCTGAGTGTGGGGTAATGGAAATCACCACAGCACAAGTGGAGACAAAACTCAAAGTATTTAATGTATTCAAATCATAAGGACCAGATAGTCTTCATTCAACAATATTGAAAGAGCCAGCACATGAAATTTCAGATCCATTAGCTATGATATTTCATAAATCCATTAATTTAGGAATGGTACCTAGTGACTGGAGAATAGCAAATGTTGTACCTATTTTTAAGAAAGGGAACAGAAATGACCTGGATAACTATAGAAGAGTTAGCCTAACCTCAGTAGTCTGTAAGATGTTTAGCAGATACTAGGGATGGGCGAACACAGTTCGGAAGTTCAGAGTTCGGACCGAACTCGAATAGTTCAGTCAACCGAACTGAATGTGCGAACCGAACTCAAATTTGAACGTTCAGTTCGGATGCATTCGGTGAGTTCGGAATTGAATTTCCATTGGTTTCAATGGAAAACACATTATTGACTGTAACGTTTTTGTTTTTTATGCTATGTGGCTGAAAATAGGGATGCCTATACCTCCAATAGAAGGCATTATGTGTACCAAATATCAAGGTGATCAGATAAAGGAATCCAATTATAGATGCAGTTGAAGTATTGTATTTTGCAATATCCTACATATACATTATTAGCTGTACATTCTTTGCCTCACTTCTAATGTAGGTGAAAGTTGTCCATATTATACCCCTTCCCATATTTACTATCTTTGCCAAATTTCAGAAGGATTGAAAAAAGGGTCTTGGTGGTATAAGTAATTAACATATAAATGTATGTCTGACTATAATATCTTTGTAGTCCAACCAGTGTACATGAAATTTGGCAGGGCTATATATTACACTTTCATGATCATCTCTACCAAATATCATAAAGATTTTATAAATGGTCCCAATTTTATATGCCTGTACAATATATGTAGAGAAGGGGCCTATGCCTGGGATTCTCTCATGTCACTGTGGTATAAGATCGGTTTGTGATGCGAATTGGCCAACAGAAATGTCAACCAAATATCCTCATTCTGTGCTAGGACCATCCCAAAATATCTCCCCCACTTGTTTCTGAGAAGTCAGAAGAATCTGTTTAGGAAAGAGTCAATAGAGATTCTCTTATGTCCTCTGTCTGTGCTGCAGGATGTGATTGTGATGATAATTGGCCAGCCTGGATGTGTTTAAACTATGTCTCCTAACTGCTGGGATGCTACCCCCAAAGTTCCAGTTATGTTGCTTATGCCCGCATCAGGGCCACCCCCTATGCCCACCTCGAAGCCACTACCAATTGGTCCTGTAAAGCTAAAAGCTTGCAGTAATGTGTTTGACCATTGAATGTGTCTGTCAGTCTTTGGGGTTGCTCCACATCCTTCCTCCTACAGTCTCTCTCCCCCTGCCATGCAGGGTGCCTGCCTCTGACTGGCACTGAATATGCTGATATTCATCTGAATAATGATCTTCACAGGGACAACATCAATTGCTTATATAATTGGGGCCCTTTATCAAAATCTCCTGTACATTTTATGTCAAGAAAGGTATTTGATACACTCTTGCCAAATATACTGTAAACAGAATGCAATATCAAAATGTTACAGCTGGAAATGTATTTTCAGGTTAATGTCTTATACCCTTGGGACCCTTTAGCCACTCTTTCTAAAAATTGGCAGAATGATTAATCATATGGAGGGACATAATATACACAAGTTTCATGAACATTGGATGCAAGATAAAGAAGTTGTAGCCACGAATGTGTATGGAGCTTTTCTTAAAATCACAACATTCAATTGCTTCTGAAATCAGTTCTCTTTATCTAATCATTTCAAATTTTGGTACAAGTAGTGCCCTCCATTGGAGGTAAAATCTCCCCAAATTCCATTATAATCGAATAAGAAACAAAAATGTTATAGTGGGAAATATGTTTTTCAGTTTTTTCCCTTTATTTCAAAAACCAAATGTCATTTTCAGTTACTGATTGCACCAAACTAAAGACTGAACTGAGCCTAAGTGAACCAAATATGAATCTGAGCTCAACGTTTGACCTGAACCACCAAACGGCCAAACATCTGAACATGGTTCTGTTCGCACATCCCTAGCAGATACTAAGAGGGAGAATAATTAATAACATAGTAGCAAAGGGAAAACATGATGCAATGCTGTATGGGTTCACAAAGAGTAGTTCATGCCAGACTAATCTGATATCCTTTTTGGAAAAAATAACTGGCTTTTTGGATAGATGGAATGCAGTAGATTTAGTTGGTTAACTGGAAGAAAACAAAGGGTTGTGTTGAAAGACGGACTTTCTAACTGGAGAGAGGTTGTAGTGGAGTTCCTCAGGGATCTGTCTTGGGATTCGTGTTATTTAATATATATTTATAACTGACTTTGGCAATGGAAGTAAGAGTTTGCTGATGATACCAAGTTGAGAGGAATTGCCAATGCATAGGAGGATCATAAAATCATACAAGATGAACTGAATGACCTCATGGGATTGTTAGGAACAGGATGACATTTAGCAGCACAAAGTGCAAGGTTATGCATTTGGGTTTTAACAATATGCATTTTAGTTACTAGCTAGGAACTCATCAGTTGAGAACAACAGAGGAGGAGTGGGACATGGGGGTTATAATTTTATTTATTTATTTATTTATTTATATTAATATTTATATGCTGCCCCCTCCTGCCACAGGCATCTCAGGGTGGCTAACAACATTTAAAAAACATATTAAAATACGTATCAATTTAAACAGCCTAAAATTCCCAAACAAAACAACCCATACCCACCCACCCCATCTCCGTCAGTAAAGGCGTGGCAGAACAGCCAGGTATTACACTGTCTACTGAAAGAGGGGAGGTCAGTGGTCAAGCGGACCGCCAATGGGAGGGAGTTCCACAGCTGCAGCGCAGCCACGGAGAATGCCCTCCTCATGGTCGATATCCAGGAAACTCAGGGGACCCCAAGGAGGGTGCCCCCATCCGACTGCAGGGACCGATCCAGGACCAAGAGGGTGAGGCGGTCCTGTAGGTAGGTGGGGCCCACGTCATTTAGGGTTTTAAAGGTTAACAACAACACCTTGAATTAGGCCCAGAAGACTATTGGCAGCCAGTGCAGAGAGTGAAGCACTGGTGTAATGTGCTCACGTTGGCCCGTCCCACTCAGGAGATGGGTCGCTGCATTCTGCACCAGCTGCAGTCTCCGAACCAGCACCAAGGGTATCACCACATACAGTGTATTACAGTTGTCCAGGCTCAAGGTAATAAAAGCATGGATGAGTGTGGCCAGGTCTGAGTCCGAGACATAAGACCAGACGTAACTGGCGAAATGCCCCCTTTGCCACAGCCGCCACGACATTATTATTATTATTATTATTATTATTTATTTATTTATTTATTTATTAACAAACATTTATATAGCGCCAGCAGTGTACCTGGCACTTTACAAAGTAATAAAATAGACACGGTCCCTGCCCCTAGGGCTTACAATCTGAGAGACAGGAGCTGGGGGAGAGACTTAGGAAGGGGAACAGAGGGAGAGACAAGGGGTCTAACATTCATGAAGATGCGAGGTCTCAAGTGCACGTACTTGGCTTGGTTACGATGAGAATGACAGCAGGCAGGTCCATGTTGCAAGGATAAGGGTAAACCGATCGTAGGTATAGGAATAGTGGCTCAGCAGGATAAAGAGTCAGACAGAGCAGAGCGAAAGAGGTGAGTTTTAAGGAGAGATTTGAAGGTATGAAGGGAGGGGGCAAGGCGGATGTGGACAGGGAGGGAGTTCCAGGCATGGGGGGCAGCAAGTGAGAAGGGACGAAGGCGCTTAGGGGAGCAGGGAAGGCGTGGAAGGGTGAGAGAAGGGACAGAGGAGGAGCGAAGTGCACGGGCTGGAGTATGGAGGGCGATAAGTGCAGAGAGGTAGGGGGGAGCAAGGTTGTGAAGAGCTTTATAGGTGAAGACTAGGAGCTTGTGCAGGATTCGTTCAGGAAGGGGAAGCCAGTGAAGCGAAGAGAGGAGGGGCTGCACATGGTCGAAGCGACTGGCGAGGTAGATGACCCTGGCAGCAGAGTTTTGGACAGAGATGAGGGGAGAAAGGTGAGACCGGGGAAGGCCAGTGAGAAGGAGGTTACAGTAATCGAGGCGAGAGATGACCAGAGCATGAACAAGAGTTTTGGCAGACGAGACAGAGAGAAAAGGGCGAATCTTAGCAATGTTATGGAGGGAGAAGCGACAGGATTTAGCAACAGAGTCAATGTAGGGTTTAAAAGAAAGGGCTGAGTCAAAGATGAAGCCTAGGCTACGGGCTTGGGGGACAGGCAGGATGGTGACTCCATCAATAGTTATTGACAGTGAGGAAGGAGAGGAAGGATGAGGGGGGAAGATAAGGAGTTCAGTTTTAGCCATGTTGAGTTTGAGTTGACGTTGAGACATCCAGGTAGAGATGTCAGAGAGACAGTTGATGAGACGAGCTTGAACAGAGGGAGAGAGAGAGGGAGTAGAGAGATAGAGTTGAGTGTCATCAGCATAGAGGTGGTATTGGAAGCCATGGGAGGCAATGAGTTTGCCTAAGGATGAGGTATAGATCGAGAAGAGGAGAGGGCCAAGAACAGAGCCTTGAGGAACACCAACTGAGAGGGGGAAGGAGGAGGAGGCGGAGTTGGAGAGAGACACATTAAAGGAGCGGTCAGAGAGGTAGGAGGAGAACCAGTTATGGACAGAGCCACAAAAGCCAAGGGAGTGAAGGGAATCCAGCAAGAGTGAGTGGTCAACAGTATCGAAGGCAGCAGAGAGATCAAGGAGGACAAGAATGGAATAGAGACGTTTAGATTTAGCCACCAGAAGATCGTTGGTGATCTTAGCGAGAGCAGTTTCAGTAGAATGAAGGGGGCGGAAGCCAGATTGGAGGGGGTCAAGGGAGGAGTTGGAGGATAGGAAGTCAAGGCAGCGGGAGTAGACAACACGTTCAAGCAGCTTGGAAGCAAAAGGAAGGAGTGAGACAGGACGATAGCTAGAAGGGTCAGAGGGGTCAAGAGTGGACTTTTTGAGAATAGGAGAGACTGTGGCATGTTTGAAGGCAGAAGGGAAAGAGCCAGTAGAGAGGGAGAGGTTGATGATGTGCAGGAAGGAAGGGGCGACAGTGGGAGTAATGGAGGTGAGGAGGCGGGAAGGAATGGGATCAAGGGGGCAAGTGGAAGGGTTGGAGGAGGAGAGCAGAGAGGAGATTTCCTTAAGGGAGGCAGGGGAGAAGGAGGACATGAGAGAAGGAGGGGGAGGAGGGAGAGGGGTGGGAGTGGGAAGAGAGGAGTGGGAAGCGATGTCGAGGCGGATCTTGTCTATCTTGGAGGTGAAGAAGGAGGCAAGATCCTGAGCAGAAAGGGAAGAAGGAGGGGGAGGACAGGGAGGCTTGAGGAGGGAGTCAAAGGTAGAGAACAGGCGGCGAGGGTCCCGAGAACAGGACTCAATGCGGGAGGCATAGTAGTGTTGTCTAGCAAGGGAGATAGCAGAAGTAAGGGTGGAGAGACAGAATTTGAAGTGAAGGAAGTCAGCGTGAGAATGGGATTTGCGCCAGAGTCGTTCAGCAGCACGAGTGCAAGAACGGAGGTGGCGGATACTAGGGGTGAGCCAAGGACGGGGGTTGTGGGAGAAGGCAGGGCGGGAAGAGAGAGGGGCATGGGAGTCAAGTGTGGAGGAGAGAGAGGCGTTGAGAGCAGAGACAGCGGAGTCAGGGGAGGAGGAAGAGAAGACTGTAGGAAGAAGGGGAGAGAGAGAGGAGGCAAAGTCCAGGGGATCAATAGCTTGAAGGTCACGGAAGGGGCGTAGAGAAGGGGAAGAGGAGGGGGGACAGTGGGAAATGTTGAAAGAGGCAAGGAAGTGGTCTGATATAGGATGAGGATCGAAGGAGAGATCAGCGACAGAGCAGTTTCTAGAGAGGACAAGATCAAGAGAATGGCCATTAGTATGGGTGGGGGAGTTGGTCCAAAGGTCGAGGTTGAAGGAGGAGGCTAGGGAGTGGAAGCAAGAGACTGAGGGCTGAGATGGGTCATCAACATGAATGTTGAAGTCACCAAGGATGAGAGTAGGGATATCAACGGAGAGGAAGAAGGTGAGCCAAGACTCAAAGTCAGAGAGAAAGGAAGAGAGAGGACCAGGGGGACGGTAGAGGCAGAGCTGCAGTCCAGGAGCACCCACACACTCTGGACCTGAGAAACCAGGGGAGAACATATCCCCATAAATGAAGGGGGCCATAACTTCCTCAGCTTTCCCCACAGCCATCACCTCCGTCTTGTCAGGACTTAATTTCAGGTGGCTCGCCCTCATGCAATCCCCCACAGCTGACAAACATTGGGTAAACACCGAGACTGCCAGACCTGAATCAGATGAAAATGCGAGAGATAGCTGGGTGTCATCAGCATATTGATGACACCTCACCCCAAACTCCCTAACAACCTCCCCCAAAGGCTGCGTGTACACATTGAACAGGGGAGGGGATAGAATGGAACCCTGCGGAACCCCACACATGGGGCCCTGGGGAGAAGATGACCATAAAATGACTATGAGCCATCAGTGTGATACAACTGTAAAAAAAAGGTACATGTTTTCGTGGGATGTATTAGGTGTGGTATTGCCAGTAGGGACAGAGAGGTATTGTTGCCTCTGTATAAGGCTCTGGTAAGACTACATCTAGAACACTGTGTTCAGCTCTGGTCACCAATGTTCAAGAAGGATGAAGTTAAACTGGAACAAGTGCAATGGAGAGCTATGAGGATGCTCAGAGGAATGGAGGACTTACCTTACAAGATGAAGCTGAGGGGAGATGTATTACATGGTACAAATATATTAGGGGAGTTACAACAGAAGGAGAAGATTTGTTCAAACTAAAGGTGAGCGTGAGTACAAAAACTAATGGATGCAGGTGGGGGAGTTGACAGGTGGGGCAACAGGAGCCCACGATGTATCACAGGCCTTCTCTGGCAGATGCATCCCCCCCACCCTTGGATGGGGGGGGAGCAGCTGGTGCCCAGGCTGTATTGCCCTGCCATGTGGGGAGCACCACTAGAGGTGGGACTCCAGGGGGATTACTGGATATCAGATTTATCGGTATCAGATCTCCCGATATCGAATTTATCGGTATAGAAATATCGGATTTTTAACATTGCTGATTTTATCATTTTTTTAACATTGTGGCCATTGCTAAATGGCACTGATGTAAAAATAAAATGGTAAAACCGGCAATGTTAAAAATCTGATATTCCGATACCGACAATTACTGGTATTATCGGATTAATCTGATACGGCCCATTACCAGCATTATCGGATTAATCCGATACACATAGTCCCACCCCTAAGCTCCACTGTGGAGTGCTGTTGCCTGTCACGAGTTGCTACATCACAGCTGGGGGCAGGATTTTGGTTGGGTCGGGGGAAGGAGGTTGGGCAGGGCTGGGTAACCACACGTGTGGCCACTCCAGCACCTTGACCCACCGTGGTGGTGCTCCAACAGCGGCAGGCCTGCCTAGCTTCCCTGCGACCATCTGCCCAGCTCCCCCCACTTGCCCCACAGTGTGGCAACCATGCTTGCATGCCATGGGGCTGTGCAGGGATCAGACTCTCGTAGCTCATGGAGTTGCACCCATAGTGTCTGATGTGACAGTCCTTCTGTGTACAAAACTCTTGTTGAGAGTGGAACACATGAATGACTGCCTGCCAGATTGGGCTTCTTTCCGTGAGCACATCAGAAGGACTTATTTTGATCAGACAAGGTCACGCCAGTTAGTACCTGTGCAGGCAGCAATGCCTCTGCAGATCCTTCAGCATAGACGAACCTCTGCCAGCATACATTAATCCCTTAGGAAGGAATGCATGTTAAACAACGTGCTACAGAAGTAAATAGAAGACTGTATTGACAAAACACTGTAAAGGTTATAGACTTTCAAGAACAGAGGGATGGAGTTAGATAACTGGAAGAATCCAGTGCATTCTGCAAGCACAGACTTCTTTTTCAGGAAGAAGAGACAAAATGCAAATGTGGAGTGTGGAAAAATTCCGTTCTTAATCACCTTAGTTGGAAAGAAGGACAAGATTGCTTAAACAGGCAAATTTGAATATGGAATTGGAATTATGCTGAGGATCAAGTTTGAAATGTGTAAGAACATGAATTATGACAGTCACCTGCATTGTATCACACAGCTGCATTTTCTGAAAACTGGAGAGAAAAATGGATAGTTTTGATTTCTGTTCTTGGTTATAAAGAAAGTAAAATTTATCTAACTTTTGCAGGGACTAGAATAGATGAGCTTCACCTACACTGGATGTTTTTATACAATCACAGTTAATCTGAATTAGTTTTTAATTCAGATCCATTAATTCAGGGTTATTATTCAGCAGTAACTGTTTACACAATCATTTAAAATCAGGAATAAGGATTAATCCTGATTTGCAGTGTGAACAAGATAAGGAGGAGTCACAAGAAAAAGTGCGAAGTCCCATGGCGCAGCACAACCAGATTTCAGCATCCTCTTCAGCTCTGATTTCTGGGAGTACAGTGACAGCAACAGATGCAGCATTCACCTTGCAAAATGGAGGGGTCTTCACCTTGGTGTGGTGAATTTTAAATTCAGCACGCCAAGCAGAAACTGCTGGAAAAACTGCGGGCTACCATAGAGATATGGATGGCTAGAGGGGAGACATATCTATCTCAGGGACGACCCCTCACTTTGGCGCTGGGGGCGGTGCCCCACAAGCACCCAGCACCAGTCCAGCACCACTGACAGCTTGCCCTGTAGCAGCGATGCGGGCAGCGTGAGCCGCGTGGTGCACAGGACCTTTAAAATATGATCCTCGACTCTGGGAGGATTGTTTTTTAAAAGGTCCTGTGTGGCTCGCGCTGCCCACGCTGCTGCTCCAGGGCAGACAGCAGATGACAGCGCCGGTATTTGCTCTTCTGCACATGCGTGCCAGCCAGCCCAGGGAGAAAGAATAGCTTTGCCCGTGGCTGGCTGGAGTAGTGCGCAGGCACAGCCAAGGCTTCTGGTGGGTCGGCACTGCCAACTGACCTTAGAAGATGCAATTTTCTGAGGGCGTGGCCAGCCTGGGCAATGGGTTCTAATGGAACCCATTGCCCAGCCATTTTAATTGCTTGGAGGGGCACCTTTGAAGTTGCCTCTCTCAGGTTGCGGCTGCACAAGGCAGGAAATGTGGAGGTGGGCGGGGTCTCATTCAGACCTCACTGACTTGCTGATTGGGCCCCAGTGGCAGCCATTACTGAGTTCCCCGATCCAGACCTGCTCTGCGATCAGGTAGGGTTTTTTGCCAGGGGGACTTGAGGACATTGGGGGAGTGGGGAGTTAACTGGGGAGTGGGGGCATGCCGGAGAGTGGAGGCCACTTGGGGACACAGTGGGGAGCAGGGGCATTTCAGGACACAACGTGGGCACACTGGGAAGTTGGGGAGTGGGGACACACTGGTGGAGTGGGGGGAGTGGGGGCCACTTGAGCAAATGGTGGGGGCACTTTGGGACACGGTGAGGGAGTGGGGGCCACTTGGGGACACAGTGGGGGAGTGGGGGTCA
>QEPC01009848.1:456895-467316 GCA_003113815.1 Sphenodon punctatus | reverse complement strand
TCCTACTGGAGTCCCATCCACTGAATGGATGAGATGCTAGTAGAAGGGTTCTCTCTGTCTCCAAGTGGCAGGGTTTTACTCAGCAGCAAGGAGTTCCCAGTGTTAACTAATGTTCTGTCCATCAGATATTAACGCTGATAACTCCTAGTTGCTGGATTTTTGGAGGCTCTGCCTACAATGGACAAGTCCCACCCTAGAGCTCTGCCAGCCATAAAGTTCCGCCGGCAGCTTTGCCACCGGCGGCCTGGCTGGTCTTACTGCCCCACCAACCTCAAAACCCACCAGCCGCCACTGATCTATCTGCAGCACTCTATGGTGCCTGGAACTCAGTCTGGATTAACTGTTCACATGATCACTAATTTGGATTGAGCTTAATCCAGATTAAAATAAATCCTCAAAAATTAGGTTTCCAGAGGTTTACATTTTGGGTGAAAACAGACATGACGCTAACCACCCTTTAACCACCCTTGGTGGTTATTTATGCATGTTACAGGGCTGCATGGGGCACCAATACAGCCCTTCAACATGCATAAATAAGCGCCAAGGGTGGTTAGCGTCATGTCTATTTTCACCCTTTGAACCCAGGGTCATTAATTCGGACTAATGGATTCACACGATCAACTTAATTCTCATTAAAAGCTGCTTAAATTGGATTAATGTTCATGTAAAAACACCTACTCTCTCCTAAGCTGCATGAGGCTTTTTAACCTATGATCTTCCATTCTCTACACCTGTATCAACCCACCCCAGAAGAGGCAGAGTCTGATGCATTAGCAATGCAAAGGGGCCAACAGCCTGTAGCAACTCCAGTCCCAGACAGTGACCCAGTCCTGAAACTGCAGCTTGGAATGCCAATTGGCTGTGTAGTGCACTGCTAGCAGCTGATCATCGCCATTCAGAGCTGCAATCTGTCCCTGGCTGAATCCAGTCGGTGCAGCTATGCTATGTTGTAGCTTTTAGGATAACATTGTCTGCTTATGTGTCTCCTGAACTATATACTGTCACTGGAACAGATGATCCCCTCGTGACTGGGAGTCAGGCCTTTTGCAGTCTATTTCCATTTTTGTCCATGACTCACTGGCCTTGATTCACTTCCTACAGATCTTAGTTCTATTTGCCTCTAGACTAAGGGTGGCCATTATTCTTATTTTTAAGGATTTGTCCATTGGAATTTGCTTACATGTTTTTGTCCTGTATTTTGTACATGCCACTGGTGCTGCCACTTTCACCTCCTGGAAATCATGGTCTCATGATTTATAGGCAGGAACAGCAGTGTCGGCAGCATGTGGACTCAGAGGAGAGCAAACACTGGGGGGAGGGGGGAGTTCTAGGGTTAGCATAATACCCAGATTTGTAAGGACATGACCAGTTTTTTAGGACATCCACTTTTGTAGATTATTTAAATATGCACCCATGGCCGGAATTTTAACAGGACCATTGCTTTCCCTTCTCAGCCCCTTGCCCAGTGCTTGCTGCTGAGCAGGAGCCCTGAGCCAGCTGTGCTCTTCCTCCCCCCATGTCCTATATTCTTGGGATGAGTCAGTGGCCACCCTATTCTAGACACAGCTGGTCCTGAAAGGACCAGATACACAGTGTAGATACACATCTAGATACACAGAGAATATCAGGAGGCAATAAGGTCACCAATTCTTTTCACTGGAGGTCTACCTTAAAGTTCATCTGTGGCTTTCATTGGGAGCTGGCCAAACCCAAATGATGCACTGAATAAGCACATCATCTACCAGGTACCTTGGGAAACATAATCGGTTGGGCTCTTCTCCACTATCCATGGAACACAGGGAATGAAAGGAGCTGGTTTAATAATTTATTCATTCTCCCAATTAACTCTCTCATAGATATTTGAAGCTCCACTAGGCTGCCAGCAGAATCTGAGCAGGAGCCATCTGAGTCATAGAAAGTATGGACAATTTTACATGGACGCCTCCCTCCCACTGCCACTCGGTGTTCGGGAAGGTGTGCGGCAGGTGGGGCAGTCCATGTATACGGCCTCCGGTGGGTGGGGGGATGGGTGTGAGGCGGGTGTGCACCCGTGTAAACACCACGGGCGACTGGTGTTTGTGCGTGTGTTTTCCTGCTGCACACCCACCAACACCCGCCGCACACCTACCCACACCTCTTTCCACCCACGGAGCCCTCACCCGCTGCACTGAAACACCCCCCACCCCCGTCCGTGTTTAAAAAAGGCCTACTTGGGGCACCATGAATGTATGTGGAAATTGTAAGTTCCTTAGACCGTAGCTATTATTTCCAAAGTGGTCACAGAAGATGAGCACAGAGCCCGGCTGAAAGCCTACAGGTTTAGTTGGGAGTCTGAAATGGTCAACATGGGGGATGGAGCTTGTAAGCCTTTGTAAGCGCCATAGGCAAAGCCTGTAAACCTGGAGCCCTCTTACAACAAAATCTTTCTGGGCCACAGTGCTTAAGAGGCTGAGAGCTTTCCTAACATTTACTAGCCCATGCCTAAATTGTAGGTAACAAAATATATCGCTATCCTGTTGTAATTTACTCTGACATAAATGTTGCAGATTATTCATATAAATAAGGAACAGAAAATTTAAACTTTCTCAGAGCTTCTCTCCTCCCTTCTTCCATCCCTGTTGTTATGAGTACTGTGCCAGCTAAACTATTAAAGTTTGGGACATAACAATTCTGTGTTGCCCAGGCTGCTAGGACCAGTCTGATCCACAGAAAAGCTGTTACAGGAGCAACTGCATTGTTCCTTGTTACTTTCCTCACTGCAGCAAAGTCACCTTCACGCTAACCTTTCGTATCTTAAGATAGTAAAGTTTTATCTGCTAAAAAGCCAGCTTTGGTTATTTCCATTTTCACTAAGTACAACGTCTTCTAATATTCCAGAAACCATGGAATAACCAAGTCCTGGAAACACTAAATTTTATAGAAAAACCCTATAGAATTTAAAACTAAATGTTAAGCTTTATATAATTTTATTTTGTGTGTGTCTGTTTTTACCATCTCATGAAAATGTCCCTAATATAGGATTCTACAGCATAGATAATGCACACAATGGGTATTTATCTCTATCCAGTTCTGTGGCTCTAATTTTACATAGTGATTTAGGAGATATAGTTTGGGCTCAAAAAACTGAGGTGAGTTGGAAACTCTCAGCCTGTAGTTTCTTCATATAATTTCTATAGAACTCTATTGACTCTGCCCCTAATAAAGTTCAAAGGTCACTTTCGTAACGGAAAAAATACATTTCTACTTATAGTTATCACATTTTATATCCTCTTTCTAAGCTCTTTAATTTTCCTCAAAGATCAAGCTAACAACATAAATTAACAGACTCACCTTCCAGTGTTTCACATTGTACTAGGTTGACATAGTCTGAATTCTTCAAGATCCCAGCTTTAAAACCCCGGATCAGTCCCTCCAGGTAACCATGGTCTACATTGAAGTAAAATTCTGAATATCCTGGCATGGCGAAAATCTGGGTCTGATCCCTTTGCTGGTTTGGAGAAGTAACAGAATTTAGTGCTACGTCTTGTCTGTCTCTTCAGAAGGAGACAACAAGCAGTCACTAATTTCCAGTTACTTACTACTGGCTGAGTTTTACTGACAACTCTTCCTGTTTCACTTTTTCCAGCAGAGCTCCGCTCTGGTTGGTGCTTGCTTACACACCACCACCTTACCGACAACAAATCTAACCTCTGCCTGTCAGAAATAAGGGATCTTATTGCTAGGGGTGGGGCTGTGGCTCAAGTGGTAGAAGTCTATGCTTTGCATGTATAAAGTCCCAGGTTCAATCCCCAGGTTCTCTGGTAGTACACCTGTGGTGGCCTCTGCTGGGGGTCTTGGAGGGATCTTGGGTAGCACGCCTGTGCTGGCCTCTGCCGGAGACCCTGGAAGAGCAGAATTTGGAGCCACATTTGAAACCCCTGCAGCCGTGTCAGGTTGTGACAATACTGGGCTAAGATAGACCACTGGTCTGACTCACTTAGGCAGCTCCTTATATCTGTTCTGGTTTTAATGCCTGGACTCAGCCCCCAGCATCCCTTTTCATGCCAGGACTCAGCTCCAGCACTTCCATCCAGATCGTGCCACTGGTGCTACACTGAAAGACTTCTCCGATGGCTAGATAAAGGTTGATGAAGGCCCAGACCGGCCTTAGATTTGGTGGGGCCTGTGATATGGTTAGGGGCAGGGCAGGGGAGCAGAGTCACTGTAGAAGCAGGGGAGGCAAGCAGGGGATACTGCAGGAAGCACCTGTCCCAGGAGCTCCAGGAGTGCCGCTGCTCCTGAGAGGTACAGACAGGGCTTCAAAAGTGCCTGTCCCCTTCAGGGGCCAAACCCTGATTTATTATTATTATTATTATTATTATTAGCATTTATATAGCACCAGCGATGTACCTGGTGCTTTACAAAAAACAAGATAGACACGGTCCCTGCCTGAGAGCTTACAATCTAAAGACAGGGGGAGGGGAGACAGGGAAGTGGGAACAGAGGGAGAGACAAGGGATGCGACATTCATGAGGATGTGAGAGCTCAGGTACACGTTCTTGGCTTGGTTACAGTATATTGTGAGTTTTCAGATAACAGGTGGGGGATAATCCTGGGTGGGGATGTTTAGCAGTAGTTTGGAAGGGCGGAGCGGAAGAGGTGGGTTTTGAGGAGGGACTTGAAGGTGTGGAGGGTGGGGGCAAGGTGGACGAGGGCAGGGAGGGAGTTCCAGGCTTGCTGGGCAGCAAGGGAGAAGGGACGAAGGTGGTTGGGGGAGCAGGGGAGGCGTGGGAGGATGAGGGAGGGGATAGAAAAGGAGCAGAGTGCTCAAACAGGGGTTTGGAGGGAGATCAGGGCAGAGAGGTAGGGGGGAGCAAGGTTGTGATTTGTGTTGACTTTATTGGTAGGGGGGAGTGAGGTTGCGATTTGTGTTGACTTCTGCTACCACTCATCTGCTGTTTGGTGACAAAATACACAAAGTACCAAACAACAATGGGAGGGGACTGCTGTTGCCATCTAACTCCTCACCTATGGACAGAATCACCAGTCTCAACCTCCTCCCTGACAGGGTTGAGTCTCTGAGCAAGGAAGGTGCTGCTACTGCCACTTACCGTCAGTTTAACAGTGAGTGCTTGCTTTGGGAAGCTGTACTGTCCCCCTTTTTTTATACCCCCTCCCCAT
Organism: Sphenodon punctatus; assembly: GCA_003113815.1. Classification (NCBI taxonomy): domain Eukaryota; kingdom Metazoa; phylum Chordata; class Lepidosauria; order Sphenodontia; family Sphenodontidae; genus Sphenodon; species Sphenodon punctatus. The sequence goes on along the minus strand of QEPC01009848.1, from coordinate 462,156 downwards.
GGATATATGCGGTTTAGAAGTGGGACTTCTGAGATGAGCTTAAGCCCTGACACCACTCCCCCAGCCCCAAAATTAAATACTGGGTCTCTGGAATAAAAGGGAGATAAAAGTATAGTGAGGATCCAGACATTATCCCCAAATCCAATACCTCAGCAAAAGTGGACCAGTATCCCAGACCTATCTATTTATATCGGTGCATGCTGAATGAGATACGGACACCTTTGTGGGTTTAAAAGGCCGCACTATTTATACTAGTATCTGGGTGGGAAATTGCAAAATGCAATTTGGGTCCAGTAACAAGAGTTATAACTTCAATAACAGTAAACCAGCAGGCTAGGTTTCAGGCACCCTCAAGTATCTGTCTCCCTATAACTTATAGACTCTGCCTCCCTCTCCATCCCTGGACGCCCGTCTAAGGTGAGGGAGAACAACGTGTCCCCCTTGGGACTGGAGTAAGGAGGAAGTACAGAGGGTCTGGGGCATTACGTGCCCCTCTGATACCCTCAACTTGACCCCTCCCCAGAACTTGACCCCAACACTCGTCATACCCTGTGCATGCATCAACGCTAACAAGTCCCTATTTCATACGGAGACAATGTGTATTGTATAACTCAAAAAATAAGATAACATGGTTACTGGACCTCCACAGAATGCAACAAAATGCTTAATACCTCCTGGGCCAAGTAGGCCCCTAATCAGCCAATTGAATTAGACACTGTGGGAAAGGTGAAAACCAAGGATCCAAAGGCCAGTTTAGGGTCCTTGTGAAAATTTCTTCCCGTCCCCTTGTTAGACGACAAGCCTATGCTCAAAGTGCCCATATAATAGGGAAGGTGGCCAGGTGTTTTGGTTGGGCATCTCTGGCATGATTGCCAGGTTCCGCCCAACAGGGGCTTTTATGCCCTGATCCCACCTCATGGGACCTCTTTCCCACCCCAACCCCAGGGTTGCCAGGAAAACCCCAGCCAGGAGTGACAGTTTTTGTGTCCTTTTCAGGGCCTGCAGCTGGCTTGCTGGGGCGAGTGCAAGCCTTCTCACCCCAGTGTCCTTGCTCCTCCTCTCAGGGGAGCATGACAAGAGCCCCCTCACGGGGGGTGGTGGTGATGGGGGATTTGTTTAAAACCTTGGTGGTTTTTTTAAGCTTACGCTTGTTTTTCAAGCATAAAAAAGTTCTTAATTAGAAATCTGCAAAGTCAAGACCTCACAAGTGTCCAGAGCTATGGATAGTCTCTCCAGCTAGGACTAGACTGCCACAGAATAAAAAGTGACTGGATTGTTCCTTTGTGTAGGCTAACTTGCATACTTCCCAACAGCCCCCTCTTTAGGAGAGACAGTCCCTCTTTGGGTGCTGAATTCCGCTGTCCCTCTCTCAGGGTTGAAAGTCTCCCTTTCAGGAGGGAGAGAGACAAAAGTACTGGTAGTCAAACCTCAGGCACCTCTTTCCTGGCTGCCTCCCAAGAAAAGCACTTCAGAGACCCATGGAGAGATGATGTAATGACAAAAAGCTAAGTGGAATGATAAGCACGAGAGCTTTATGGGTGCGTTGAGTGTGTTTGTGTGTGCGCTCATGGAAGTGCACAAGGGGGCGGGCTTATTCACAGAGGGAGGGAGCTTGGCCCTCTTTGACTGCTCAGAGTACACTGGAAAGTATGAGCTTGTCTTTTTGTAGAAGGGATTCCTTAAAGAATGGGCCATCCACTGCTGCAAATTGTTAGCAGTAGTAATGCCAATACTTTTCTATTTTATGTCTAACTTTAAGTGTTTAGACCATCCCAAGAGCACGTGCTGGGTTATTTATACACAGATGGCACTAGATATTAACAAGCTTCTGTGTGAGAAAATACGATGCTGCTGTTGTCTATTAACTTTGGAGGGATCAAGGTTCACATTCTTTAAAAACACTTATTGCCAGACAGCTCCTGAATAACTGAACAAATGCACACATCAATCATGCAGATCGTATCTGTGAGGATAAGAGAAGTGAAGCCAAATTAATTTATACAAGGAGACATTGTGGATCTAAGAGCAGTATTAGCCCTTGACATCAAAAGCTTCAGTTAATATCATGTGAAACATGTTTATATTTGACCACAAGGGGTCAGCCTAACACTGCACCAAACTACCTTTCATCTAGCGTACCCTTCCACAACCAGAAATGTGCAAAGTAATAGAAAGCAAATGCTATGGCATGTTTAAAGACAGAGCAGGGGTGTAGCTTGTGGGTCCCACATGTATGTGGAGTGCATATCCACATACATGTGCATCGCCAGTTATTGGCCTGTCTCGGCAGTTGTAGGAGCATCTGGACCAAAGCAGCTTTCTAAATTCCTCACAGTCTGGCTTTCATCCGGGCTGTGGCATCAAGACTGCACCTTTTGGCTTTGGTCAACGACCTTTGCTGTGAAGTAGATCAGGGTCATTCGACCCTGCCGATTCTATTCGATTTGTCAGCTGCTTTTGATACCATTGAACATGAGATGTTGGTGACTCGCCTGTGGGACTGTGCTGGGGTGGGCAGGACTGTTCTTGAATAGTTCCACTCATTCCTGGATGGAAGAACTCAGAGAGTGGTGCTTGGGGGCTAGTTTTCTTCTCCCCGGGACCTCTCATGTGGAGTCCCGCAGAGTTCCATTCTGTCCCCTCTCCTGTTCAACATGTATATGCAGCTGCTGGGCGAGGTCATGAGGAGCTCTGGAGTTCGTTGTCATCAATATGCTGATGACACTCAACTCTCAACCCCGCAGTCTCTGTGCTTACATGATGTCTGGCAGCTGTGGGGGACTGGATGAGGGTGAGCTGGCTGAAGTTGAATCCCAACAAGACATAGGTGATGCTAGTGGGGAAGGTGGTGGGTGTGGCATTTCCCATCATTGACGGGGTTCATCCTCTGCTGATTCCCCAGGTTCGGAGTCTAGGAGTGCTCCTTGATGCGCAGCTTCATCTAGGTGCCCAGGTTGGAGCTGTGGTGAGGAGTGCATTCCGCCAATTACACCTGGTCCGACGGCTTCGGCCATACATCTCAGTCTCCGACCTGACCACTATCATCCATGCTTTCATCACCTCAGGACTGGACTATTGTAATGCGCTCTATGTGGGGCTGACCGTGGTGATGGTTTGGAGACTGCACCTGGTACAGAATATGGCGGCCTGTCTCCTTACAGGGACAGGTCACCATGAGCATATTACACTGGTGCTCCGTTCTCTGCACTGGCTGCCTATAGTCTTCTGGCCCGATTCAAGGTGTTGGTTCTTACCTATAAAGCCCTATATCGCTTGGGACCCATATATCTTTGTGATTACCTCACTCCCCGTGCTCTGGATTCATTCCAGCGGTTGACTGGGAGGGCCCTCCCAAGGTCCCGTGGGGAGCAATGGTGGAGAGGGCATTCTTGGTGGCCATGCCAAGGCTGTGGAACTCCCTCCTGGCAGAGGTCCGTGTGGCCCTGGACCTCTCCTCTTTTCAACTTCAATGCAAGACCTGGCTGTTCTGCTAGGCTTTTGGTGAGGGAGATGGGTGAGGGTGGGTTTTTATTTTTATGGGGGTGGTAAGAGTGGGGTAGTTTTTCCCCCTCCCTCCTCTTTTCCCAGGGTGGATGTTCCCCCTTTTTTCCTCTTCCCCCTATTTTAGATGTTTTATGTTGCTGTTTGTGTATTTTTATGTGTGTTTTTATACTTTTATATATTGTAAGCCTCCCTGAGCTGCCTTTGGCAGGAGGGGCGGGATATCAAATGTTTTTATAAAATAAAATAAATAAAAAATATTCACACTGGTGTGGATTGCCTCAGCAGGGGGGTTCATTCCCCCCACCTAGTTATGCTCCTGAGATGAGTAAACAGTTCTGTTTTCCTTCTGTGTGCCTGTTAATCTTCCCACCACATATTCTATCCCTTTTAAATAATTTCCATTTTCTTATTTTTCTCTTTCATTGGAATGTGTGAGATGGAAACAGAGAAGTTCAGGTGATACCTTTCTTTGGACCAACTTCTGGTGCAAGTATGCATGCTTTCCAGCCACACAGAGCATTTCCACCCTCTCCCTTTCTAGACTACAATGCGCGTCATCCAACAATGGGCTGGTAATACCAAGGTTGAAAAGCAGATGACAAAGAATCAGCAACCAAAGCGCACTGAGCAATCGTGTCTTCTCACTGGAATTCATATAATCTTAGATCATAACAGGGCAGAGGAGAATGTTACTCTCCTTTACAGCAGGGTGGGCCAGATCCAATAAAGGAACTTAAGGAGGTGGCCAGGGAGTTGGACAGTTCCGCTCTAGATCAAAATAATTGAAGGTAGCACTATGACAAAGCCTCATTTAGGTCTCCATACATATCTGTGCAATGTTTTGGGTGTTTTCAAACATTGCACACTCTCTCACACACACACATTGCTTTCTGTGGCTTTTCAGCCCTGAAAAACACAACATTTGAAAGCAAACCCACAAAAGACCTAAGACCCTGATCCTACAAGCATTTACTGATGAGATTAAGACAGGATGCAAGAGCTATTTTTAAGTAGGTTATACAAAGGAAGTTTTCTGTCCTGTGGCTAGCTAGCTGTGCCAATATCACTGTCAATGAATGTGTGGCCACAGCTAGGTTCACAATCTCTGCCAGTGCTGTACAGTTCATAATCTCTGCTATAGTTTAGGACAGCATTAACTTGCTATTAACCTGCTAGGAGCATTGTTAGGAAGATGTTAACATGCCCAGAATTACAGGACATGTTGACAAACATGGCTTAATGGGGAAGAGTCAACGTAGATTTAGCAAAGGTAAATCATGCCTCACTAACCTGTTGGAATTCTTTGAGGGTGTAAATAATCATGTGGACAAGGGAGACCCAGTAGATATAGTGTACCTGGATTTCCAGAAAGCATTTGATAAGGTCTGTCATGAGAGACTCTTGAGAAAATTAAAAAGTCATGGAATAGGTGAAAGTGTCTTACTATGGATCAGAAACTGGTTAAAAGATAGAAAGCAAAGGGTAGGACTAAATGGTCAGTTTTCACAATGGAGAGATGTAAAAGGTGGTGTGCCTCAGGGATCTGTATTGGGATCGGTGCTGTTTAACGTATTAATTAATGATTTGGAAAAGGGTGTTAAGAGTGAGGTGATCAAATTTACAGATGACACCAAGTTATTCCAGGTAGTTAAAACACGAGCAGCCTGTGAGGAACTGAAACAGGATCTTACGACACTGGGTGCCTGGGCATCTAAATGGCAAATGAGATTTAATGTGGACAAGTGCAAAGTGATGCA
>QEPC01009848.1:409268-451455 GCA_003113815.1 Sphenodon punctatus | reverse complement strand
GGAGGAAGCTCGCCTGGCCCCAAGCCTTTTAACATTTCGGTGGAACTGTAAGACCTGGCTGTTTGCCCAGGCCTTTGGGCGGGAGGGTGGGGAGGGGGGTGTTTAGTCCCCTACCCATTTGTGTTTGGTTTTTGGTCTAGCCCTGTTAAGTTATATTTATATTTAATATTTAATATTTTAAGCATTTTTTTGATTGTTTGGTTTATGGTTTTTAATGTTGGAAGCCGCCCCGAGCTGCGTTGCAGGAGGGGCAGGGTAGAAATTTGCAAATTAAATAAAATAAATAAATATAAAATAAATATAATAGGTGCAAAAATAATTATTCTAAAAGATTTTTAATTTCATGCTAAGTTTTTATTTGAGTGGGTGTGTTCCAATATTAGGATATGTTTATGCAGTAAATATCTGAAGGGAAAATGTAAACTACACCACATCCTTTTAAAACACTAATGATATGAATGTGTCATTCACCAAGCTATTCCTCAAAGAATTCTGCTTCCAAAGGTATCTACCATCACAGTTTAAAGTGTCTGGTTTTCAGAGGTGCTTAGAGTTGCTAGCCCCAAATGTTTCAAAGCCATGAGTTAACTCCACCTCCCCCCATTAAAAATTATAAGACTGGCAGGAGGGGGTGGAGGGTCATAAGCTTGGGAAATAGTTTAGAGGTTCTTTTTTATTTCTATTTTTATTTCTGAATGTTTAGAGTACAGAGACATTTTCAAGCTTTCTTTTTTTTGTTTAATTTCACTTTGAGAACTAGAAAGTTACTTTGTGTAGGCTGGGGGGAGGGGGGGGCTGTCGCCACCAGCTTTACGAAGGCACCCACCCAACAGGATACAGTTACTAAGAACTCCCTTGTTTCAGAGCCCATTTATTAAGAACAAAATACCACAGCAATAGATAACTAACTGCTCTCAGCTCAGCCAGGCTAGATCCCCCACTAACCAGGTTACACCCAGTGGTTCCCAAACTTTATTCTATAGAACAAATAGAATAAATTCCAAACAACAAATAGTCCACACCACCCCTAAAGCCTCCGCACCACGGCCCCACCTCATGACTCCCTACTGAGCTGTTGTGGACTGGACAGCCCCTGCACAGACATAGCAGCAGAGAGACTCGGGAGTTCCTTTGCTTCATCTAATTGCAGCTACTAGTGCAGCACAGGCTTTTCCTGAGAAGAGGGAAGGAGGAAAATGGAAAACAGGACTGAGGAGACAGGTACTGAGCATGTGCAGCCCTCTGGGCACTGACCGAGCCTTGTGCCACCACTGGTATGACACTCTGCAACCTTCACAAATTTAAATAAAATTTGAATATTTTGTGATTCCAGGATCTAGGGCTATGTAAATGAGCCCTGATAACATTGTGAGAGTTGACACTAATAAGTGCTGAACTCTTTGGCTGTGTGTTTTTTCCTTGTTTTTGCCTACAAGTGGATCCCATTGACCTCACCTACATAAGTGAGGCCTTGTGAAGCTGGGCTTTTTTCTAACTCTTCTCTGTCTTCTTCACTTTGCTTATTTATATCCTTTATCTATATGGCCTCATGAATTTCTCTCCAAGCCTTTCACCATATGTGCATCCCTGTCCCATTCCATTCCCCAGCTTGTTACAGCATTGAAGCCTTCTAGCTTCTTCATGCAGTCTTAAAGCAGTGTAATGGGTTCCAGGTCATCACTAGGGAATAGATAAAAGTTAGTTCCCCAGCAAGAGTGCTGGACTCCTGACAGGAGCTACATAGCCAAGAGCCCTGGTTGGTAGAAGGCTGGTTAAGGTAATACTCTGTAACAGTGGTGATGTGGTGACTTGGAAATGCAGTTCCCATAAATCAGGGATCTGACAGAGAGCCTGGATGTGGGGAATCAGAAGAACTCACTTATGTAGTGAGAACTCTGAACAAAAGATCTTGTGGGAAACCAGTGAGCTGAATGCCTCCTCAGCCACACGCCTCTGGTGTCTCCTCTTTGGAGACCTTTGACCCCAACCTGGTACAATGACTCAAGAGGCCACCTTGCTGCTTGCAAGCACTCATCCTTGATAAGAGTCTAATATCAAAGTAGTGGTGTTGCAGTTTTCTAATAAAACCATGTGGGTGCTGAAAAAATCATTCACATTCAACAAATCTCATTTCATCTTTCCATTTGATCTTAGTCCTATGATAGCACAGTTGACGGCTACAGCTTGGCTGCAGTGGGCCCTGGTGCAGAAAATGGAATGGGCCCCCCAGCTCCATGGCCCACTGTTAGAGGCTGCAGCTGTATCAGGAAGTGTGGGCCCCCAGGCTCGTGGCCTGTGCTGCAACTGCACTGCCTGCCCCCATTATAGTTATGTCCTTCCCCAGCTCTCCTCATCAGCATCATTTGCATTGTTTACTACTTGACAAACAACCTTCCACTGCAAGACTAAAGCTGCTTTCTCACATTTCCTGAGAGGGGGGAAACTTGCATGAGGGCAATTTTATGGCTCTGTTCTCTGGGGACTTAGTGCACGTTGGAATGCACTATTCCGCTTTTATGCTGCAAGAACACTCGTGACTGACCGGGTCCCCTGATGTAGCTTTTTCAATCATGGGTGTTTTTTCAGCATAAGAGCGGAATAGCACATTCCTACATGAACTAATTCCCATGAGAATACAGCCACGATTGCCCTCTCATAAGTCTTGTTCCTCCCCCCTCCCCCAGCTAATGTGAGAAATCGGCCTAAGAATGCTCTTATAGTTGTGTTATTTGTAGGCCAAATACTGTTTCAAGCAAGCCAACAGTCATCATTGCTCTCTTTCTTGTGTGCAGCCACACAAGCTGTGGAGTGCCCAATTCCCTTCCCCACACAGCCCTGTGGTGGGCATGTGCAGTTGTCAAACTGCAGAGTGAATACAGGAAGCAGAGAAGCCAGGCGGGCTGCTGTCAGACTTCCCCGCCATGGTGCAGAGAGGACCAAAGTGCCAACTGTATGAGTGGGTGCCTGGCTCTGCCCTGCCTCCCTTCTGCAGCTGGACCACTATCCCGTCCCCTGCCATGATGTGGCCATGTGGGACTGGAGCGAGTGGCCGATGTTCAGAGTTGCACAGCAGACCTTGTTGTGCAGTGGGGCAAACGGCAACCAGAGAGATGAGCTGTCATGCCTTGGGCAGCCTTACCCTTAGGGTAAGACTGCTATGTGCTGCTTCCTCAGCCTTCTTCTGAGGATGTAGCATGTATCAGTCAGCTGCCTGAACTGCCCCATGGTGGGGGGAACATCCTGTGACCTCTGACCACACGATGTGCTTCATAGTGTGGTATGGCTGCCTGGAGTGGGGTAAAACTGCCCAAGACCCAGTAGGCATCGTGTGTGGCTGCACCCTATGTTCTCTCAAAGAAGACAGCCAGAAGGTTTATGACTGGCAAACATACCAACAGGCCAATATCTTTACTGATCTGCATTTTGTTTTGGCTGAGGCTATAGATCCCAGAAGGATCGCTGGCTTTTTACCTACAAATGAGACAGCTGGACATTCTGAAGCAGATATGAAAGTGAGGTGGGCACTTGCGCTGCACAGGGGGTAGACCAGATGACTGTTGGCTAGTTTTAGACAACAGATGGTTATAAAGCCCGTGAGAAGTCAAGGGGAAAAAAGATGTTAGAGTAATTTGACATGGCTATTCACTGAACAGAATAAATTGCAAAATGTAACCTTTTAGAGAAAAGCCAAGTGAAGGGTGTGCTACCAAAGTAAGAATGCCTTTAAAGACCTTAATTCCAGCTGGTATTGTCAGTATGTACATTAAATATTGAATGTTTGTATGTGGAGTTACTGTCCTTTAGTTCTTCAGAGCATATTCAGATTGCTTGTTAAAGGCTACTGCAAGTTTTAAAAAGTTTAACTGAATAGTGGGGTAGATTCTTATCTTTTCTATAAACTGTCATTTGCCTTCCCACCAGAGACTATCACCTTTGGGTGAGGCTCTTGTGCTGCCAGGGGTTGAGAAAATTGTTGACTTTGCTCATCTTCTGGAAGCAATGTAAGACTTGAGATATTGAGACTGATTTCCATTTTTCACTAAGGCCTCTTTATATAAATCTGGTAGCATCAAGCAAGCTTAGATGGGGTGCTAATTGGAGAGTTGATATAAAGGGGGTCTTAAATGTGGCAGAACGTCAGTTCCATAAGTGGAATCTGTGAAGAGAGTAGCAGAACAGAAAGTCATAATGCACTCAGAGGACAAGTGGAATGGAACAGGCCTACTGCTCCACTATCTTGCACACTGCCTGCAAAGTGGGTGTGAAAATGCTACAATTCTGGTTTAGTAGTAATTTAGAGTCACTCTAAATAGAAAATCACAAGCAGAGGAATCAGACAGACCGGGTAGCCTAATGGATTCAATGTTGGACTTGAACTTGGGAGACCAGGGGTCAAATATCATCTTAGCCATGAATTTATGCATGACCTTGGACATGTCACTGTCAGCCACAGTTTCTCATCTGTAAAATGAGAATAAAATAAATAATACAACAACAACAACAACAATAATAATCATAATAATAATTAATAATAAATAACGTTGTCCCTCACAAGGCTATTATGAAGGGGAACGAGATAAAAATGGCAAAGCACTTTGAACACTGAAAGCGCTATACAAAAGATAGATGATGATAATAATAATAATAATAATTAATAATAAATAATTAATAAACCAGGGTTAAATTCTTTAGGAATCCTGAAAGGCAATAATATAAGATCCAGAGATAGCCTATAATTTCCATGGTTGATAGCATATAATTCAAGCAAGCAATCTTTCGTGTGCTGGCAAATGCCTTGACAAATCAGTCAAACAGCAAATAAAACATGCATCATATAAAATCAACAAAAATTACAAATAGATATAGCACAAATGTTTTTAATCTAATATTATATATATCTATCTACACTAAATCTAACTGCTATTAACTATTCTAAATGCTATGAACTAAATGGATTATCTAATAACACAGGCCTACTCCTACAAACACTAAAACTAAATCACTAATGCTATCTCTATCACTAAGCTAGCTCCTTCAACTACTATCCCTAACCTATCTCTCTATATCTATATCTCTCTATCTCTCCCTCTATATGGGATGGGGGGATGGGGGAATCATAAACACAAGGTTTCAGTTTAAGGTTTAAGTTTCATTTCAGTACAAAACTGAAATGAAACTTAAAGCAATCTAATAATCCTACTCAACGCCTGCTGTTCAGGAACAATGACTAGCTCAGAAGGTGTTGGGAATTGGGGAGGCAGATAGTTTCATTTCTTGCAAGCCTCTCCACCCCTGGTGCCTGGAAGTCTGCTCCTCAGTGACTAGTACTACCCCTCCCTGTCACCTTACAGTGAACCTTTTTTTGCCACCCGAACTCACCCGAACGCGATCTGAACTGACTGAACTGTTCAGCCATTTCGCCATTCAGTGTTCGGTCTGTTTGGTATGTTCGCATTTGTGTTCGTGTTCACATTCGGTCATCCAAACAGGCCAAGTTCGGGCTAAACTCCAAACTTCTGAACCGCGTTCGCCCATCCCTATATATTGGCACTATCACCCCCACTTTCCACTGTGCTGAGATTGATCCCGAACTATTTATTAACGTAAACAAATTAGCCAGAACTGCAATCCACCAGTTCAGGAAGGACTTGAAGACTTCCCCTGGTATGAAATCAATACCAGGGGATTTCCCATTCTTTGGAGCGTTAATGGCCCCCACAACCTCCTCTTCCATAATGGGATCCCACTGGGGCACATCAACCAGCCGCGTGTGAAGAGGTCTATGCATAAACCACATTCCCCCCATCACACAGTTCTAGTCCCTCATTTTGTGCATACAAATTCAGCTTACTGTCTCCTCTTGCAGTCTCCTTTAACTTCTCCACAGTATCTCCATCTGTCTGAAAGGACACCCTGTCCAACTTTTGTTCCTCCTGTAAATCTTACCCTTTAGCTGAATGTCACAACAGCCCAAAGGCAAAGGGTTGAGAACCTTTTCAATTGAGGCTTTCACATTTCCTGAACTTAGTGACTCTTTGGGAGAGACCTCTATGAACTCCCCTCCAGTTTCCAAAACTGGCACTGTGGGGTAGTTAAATTTCTGCACATCCAAAGACTGCGGAACTACACAAGGAGAACAAAAATTATATTTACCAGCTGAGAACTGATCATATAAGTTTGACATTCTATTCAAAAATTCATTCTGCCCCTCTATCCGTAAATTACTATAAAGACATGATGTCTCCCCACTCATAGTTTGTGATTCTAAAGGCCTAATAACCTCCTAATTTGTTTGCAGTTCCATCTCCTCACATGAAGTAAGATCAATTAAGTTAGAAACCACTCTATCCTTCCAAAAACTCTTCCTATGAAAGTGATTGGTTTCCTTTCTGCTGAGTCACTCCTTTATTAACTTTTGTCAAAGTATGAGGGTTACTTCTTGAAATTTTGGAAAAAAAGTAGAGGTGTGGACCAGGAGCCCATGTTGTTTTTCTTTTTCATGTTTTATTTTCATTATTTAAATCTGTCGTTTTCGTTTTTATAAATATCAAATTTTCATTTTCGTTTTTGCTTTCATTTTCATTTTCCATTCGTTTCAATGGAAAACACATTTGCATCTGTAACATTTCTGTTTTTCATTATATTTGGCTGAAACATGGAGGGATTGTTTCTCCAATGGAAGGCATTAAGTGTACCAAATTCCAAAAAGATTGGACAAAGGAACCCAATTTTATAAGCAGTTGAATTATATTATTTTGCAAAAATCTTCATATACTGTTATGGGGAAGGGGGTAAAAGGTGCCACGTAAGGGAAGCCAGGGTTCACACACACACAAGGAGCAACAAGCAGACCTAGAAACCCCAGGAAACTCCACACGGTGTGGGTAATGGCTTGCTGGAGGAAGATGTCCATCAGGATAGAATGGTGGCCCTCAACTCTAAAAGAGTATGGGCCTCTATCATCAGAGGGCACCATGAAGATTGTACTGGAGTGACCCTTTGCCCGCTCACCCACCATGCACACAGAATCCAAACCCTTTGGAAGCGGGAGGACAGTAATGGAGGTGCGGACAGGAAGGGCCAGGACCCAGACTCCATGAAGAAGGGGGGACGAGGGACTCTGAGGCAGAGGTACTGTGAAGGGGGGAACCCCCCTGGAGGGGGAAGGGCAACACCCGCTCACCCACTTGTTCACCCAAGCTCTCCCACACTCACCACAGTAAACAAGGGGAACAGACACACTCACCCACTCTCTTTCTGGTCACGCTCCAACTCTTGTACAGGCACAAGGGGGGGGGAGCAGGGAGGAGGACAACAGGAGGGCAACAGGAGGACAACAGCTATAATGCACAAGACACGTTTGCAATAGTGGGCCAGTCTAATATGATCACCAGCACTGCGTGTACTGCAATGCCGGTGTTTATAGTGCTAGCTCTGCCTCCCTGCTGTTCTTGAAGCCTCAAGAAGCAGTGCAACGGTGCTGGCCCCGCCCCTGCATTGTGCATGGTTGCAGGGGGTGGGTCCCGGGTGACAGCTCACTGCAGGGTTGTCCTAGCAACCCCAGGACTCCAGGGCATGCCCGAGGCAGGAGCTGTAACAGCCATGGGCAGTGGGGGAGCTGGGGGCAAAGCTCCCCGGTGCACAGGCAGCTGCAGCAGCGGGCGCCGGTGTCCATGGAGCCGCGGGGCGCCCCTTACATATACATTCTTAGCTGTAACTTCTTTGTCTAATATTTAATGTAGATGAAACTTGTCAGGTTTATACCCCTTCCCATATTTACTAACTCTGCCAACTTTTAGAAGGATAGGATAATGGGTCCTGGTGGTATAAGCAATTAACTTATAAATGTACATCTGACTGTAACATCTTTGTAGTCCAACCAGTGTACATGAAGTTTTGCAGGTTGTATATCACACTTTTATGATCATCTCTGCCAAATATCAGAAAGATGTGTATCGCAGACTCGAGTTGGTTTTAGGAGACAGTTAGAACTGTTTGGGGAGTATTGCTCAAGGGAAGGTCTGAAGATCAACTACTTGAAGTCAAAAGTGCTGGTAGTGGGGCGGAGGAAGACAAAAAGCCTGCATTCCTGGCAAGTTGGTGGGGAACATATCTCCCAGGTATCTCAATGTAAATACCTGGGGGTTACCTTCTCCTCCACTGCCAAATGGAACCTGCAATACGAACGGGTGAAGGTACAGGCTAGCCACTCAGCTTCAGCTATTTTGAAATTCTACTTCACGCATGGGGGGAAGCTAGTAATGCCTGCCCTCAAATTATTTGAGGCTAAGGTAATGAACCAAGCCTTATACTCTGCCCCGGTCTGGTGCCTTGATGTACTAGACAAGCTAGAATGTCTCCAGAATTCTTTCCTGGCTTCACTGTTGGGTATCCCTCGTGGCTCCCCACAGGTTATCGCTAGGAAGGACTTCTCCTACAGTGAAGGCGCGAGAACTTTGTCTCATTATTAGCTACTGGATGAAGGTGGTTAGGCGCCCCAGAGCCAGAAAATCTTTATTGGTGGAGGCCCGAGACTCTGGTCTTTTGAACCCCTGGCTTTCCTGGGTCTCTTATTTGATTCAATAACTTGGATTCTCCCCTGGGAATTGTGGAAGAATAGACCCCTTAGCTTTTAAGAAACTAGTCCAACAACGAATTAAGGAGCAACTCCTCCAGACTGAAGGGACCCTGCTAGATGTGCAGAAAGTGGCTCCGGACTTTGTGCCCTATTGTGAGACCGCCTCGCTCCCTTTCTACCTCTTTCAGTGGACAGACTCTGCTAAACGAGTCGCATTTATGAAGCTGCGTACAAATACCTTCCCCTCATCACTAGCGGATGGCAGATATCGGGGCATACCCCATGGCCAGAGGAACTGTCAGTTGTGTGAAGAGGGTGAGGAGGATACAGTTGCCCATATCCTCCTTGACTGTTCCACCCTGGCCGGCCTGAGAGTAAAATTTTTGGGAACAATGCTCTTTGAGCTCAAGTAGAATTCTAGAGCAAGACTCTTGGAGTCACTGCTTCTTCCCTTTGACAATCCCCAGTGTCAGCTTTTGCCCGCCAGGTGATGAATTTGTGGGAATCAATTTTATCCAAACAGGGGGCCTAGCTTCTTAGGCGTTGAAGGTTAGTTGAAACCTTACTGAATACCTGTTAGGGTGGGGAGCCGTGTACAGGTACAGAGGAAGGTCGGGAAAATTCCTGATTATAGGTAGGAATTCTGAGGAGCCGACTTGGCTGACTTTCTCTTAGAGGGAAAGGTTGCTTTACTGGAGGTGAGATAGTGGGGAGCAAGTTGTGTTTATGGATAATAGTCCTTGTGATTTAGTTACTGTATCATGGTAGTGTAATTATATTGTATTATGTATTTTTTTTTAGATTAATATTGTAACAGCTACGGCTATACAATAAATATTATTATATTTGTTATAAACTGAAGCTTTTTGGATCCTATCAATCATCACAAAAATAACCTCTTACTGTCAGGAGCTGGGTGTGATCAACAGGATTCACTCCATTGTGACCTGTTGGGTACTTCTTCCAAGTGATCGAGATTGGCCACTGTTGGAGACGGTGGACTTGATGGACCATTCGTCTGACCCAGCATGGTTCTTATGTTCTTATCACCCATCACTTTCTTCTTCCCTCTGAGCAGTTAGGGTGACATAACAGCTCAGTCTCTACATAGTAGGCTCAAGGCACACAGGCAGGGTTTTAAAACCCTATTACATACATAAGAAGCTCTAATCCAGGAAAAAAATGCATACTTTGAAAAGTCACCCCTTTATATCTTGAGGTTTAACAAAATGGATTCTATTCTAGTCTGTATTATTAATTCTCAGGTAATTACATTTGGGTACTAGCAACACACAAATGCATATACAGTACTTCTGTATAATTTAGAAGACAATTGCTCTTTTAAAATGTATGTATAGTTTTGTTAGCCTTAATTGTAAGCTGTTTCTCTAAAACATAATGTTAATGCAAGACAACTGTTTAGGTAAGTCATTTTTGTCTGATGGGAGAATTATTGCTCAGTGAGACTTTTCAAATGAAGCATCTTTTTCCATAATCTCTTGGCACTGTTGTAGCTTGTTGCAGCTTGCCTTCTGAGGTAAACTTGGCACTTTGTTATGCGTTAACTCAGGCAGAAAAAATTGAATTATTCCTTGCTGTGAACCTTATGGTTAGATGACAGATGTGCTATAGAGTGAAACAAGTGTGTCTGTAAATAGTACAGCTAGCATTTATCTTGTTGCCATCTGAAGGGCTGAGGGCTTTATGCTGAGAACTCATTTCCTTTTTCAAAGTGCTGAACAAACATCAGCTAATTAGTTTTCACAATACCATTAATTCACTAGTCAATGCACCCTGTAATTGTTAGCTGCCCCTTACTGTGACACCACCCAAACACACAAACTTCATACCTCATTCAAAATTGCAGGAGCTTGCTATTGCCACGACTACACTCCTTAGTCAGTGGGACTACTCCAGATGTAGTGGTTTCAGTATTGCAGCCTATTTAGGTAAATTGATCATCATCATTGTGATTATCATGTCTCAATCCACAGCTGGATGGAGGCTTTCCAAATATTCCCACATGTTTCTTCGTTGATTCTTTGTTCACCATTGGGTGCCTACAAACTAAAGCTGAAACAAGCATCTGCTGAGATCCAATATCACATATAGTGAATGGTATCTGGTTAGCCTTCAGCAGTTAATCTAGTTAACCGCTCTTGAGGAACGCCTGAGAAGCAGCCAGCCATGGAGCTGGCCAAGGTACTGCAGGTGGCATGGCTTGCAGTGATATGGGCGGCCTGCAGAAATACAAGATTTTTGTGGTCAGTGACCACCTGTATCATATGCACGGCTCCTTCCAGATGGTGTCGCCATGCTTCGAAGGCTGCCTTGATTGTGAGTAACTCCCAGTCCATGATGGTGTAGTTGCGCTCGGCCGGGCTGAGTTGCGGAGTAATATGCACACGGTAGCTGAAGGATCACTCCCAGGGGTTGTTGTAGTAACACAGCTCCTAACGCCACACTGGAGACGTCTGTTTCTACGATGAAGTGTAATTTTGGGTTAGGGTGTTGAAGGATAGGGGCCTGGGTAAAGGCATGCTTGAGTTTCTCAAAGGCTTGATTCTGTTCCTGCCCCCAATGGTACGGGTGTCCTTTCTTAAGCAGTGCTGTTAGAGATGTTGTTACCTCCGCATAATTAGGGATATACTGGCAATAGTAATTCACACTCCCCAAGAATCATTGAAGAGGTTTCACCCTTTGGGGTGGGTGTCACTTCGTGATGGCCTCTACCTTACCGGGTTCCATCTGAATTCCCTGGGGGGAGATGATGAAGCCCAAAAATGGAATGGTGCACTGATGGAAAAGACACTTAGACATTTTACAGTAAAGATGGTGTTGTTGCAGCCGAAACAAGACTGTACGCACATGGGAGATGTGTTCCTGGAGGGTTAGAGAGTTATACGAGAATGTCATCCAGATATGCGACTACATATTGATCGACAATACCCCTAAATATATCATTAATTAGGTGCTGGA
Source organism: Sphenodon punctatus (assembly GCA_003113815.1). Lineage (NCBI taxonomy): Eukaryota > Metazoa > Chordata > Lepidosauria > Sphenodontia > Sphenodontidae > Sphenodon > Sphenodon punctatus. The sequence continues at coordinate 439,898 of QEPC01009848.1, read as the reverse complement.
AGGCAGCAGGGGCACTGGCTAATCTGTAGGGCATTACAAGATACTCAAAGTGCCCATACCTTGTACAGAACGCTGTTTTCCACTCATCCCCTTGTCGGATGCGCAGTAAATTGTATGCCCCTCACAAGTCGAGTTTAGTAAATACAGCAGCTCCCTGCAAGTGACCCAGCAGCTCGGGGATGAGTGGTAAAGGATAGCGTTTTTTTACCGTAGTGGCGTTCAACCCCCTATAGTTGATACAGGGCCTCAACCCCCCCATCCTTTTTGGGCACGAAAAACAATGGGGCCCCCCGGGGGATGAGGAGGGTCTAATGAAACCCTTTGTCAGATTTTTGTCGATATACTCCTTAAGTGTGCACAGTTCTGGTTCCGAAAGGGCATAGATCTGCCCATAGGGAGGTACAGTATTAGGTAGCAGGTCAATCGGACTATCATAACCCCTGTGAGGTGGTAGTGTCAACGCCTGTTGTTCCCTGAAGACTTCCTGTAAATCCTGATACACTTTAGGGAGTGCCGGCTCAAGTACTAGCGTGGGACCCCCCAGCTGGATGCTCCCGACCCATCTCGGTTTGGGGTCTTTATGTTGGACACAATCCAGGGAGGCAAATGTTACCATGCCTCGCTGCCAATCGATAGTTGGGTTGTGCAGCCATATCCAGGGCGCCCCTAGAACCACTGGGAAGGCGGGCATGCAGACCACATCTAGATTAAGTTCTTCCCCGTGATCCCCAATGGCCCCTCGCATCCTATAGGTGCAGTTTGTGATTGGGTCTGAAGCCAGAGGTGACCCATCTATGGCCACCACTATCTCGGGCCGGGCTTTCGTTCGCACGGGGATCCATTGGCTTTGGACTAGGGCTTCATGGATAAAGTTACCGGATGCCTTGGAGTCAATAAGGGCCTGAACCACTATAGGGTAAGGTGCACTTGCAGTTGGTTTAGCCCCGGTGGTGCGCCTTCCTTGGATCCTGGTATGGAAGAGGGGATAATGCTGCTGGTTACTGGGAAGCCCCTCCCCCCTCCCGGTCCTTCCTTTTTCCCATCGCTCGACGCATTGGGGGCAGGGCTGGACACTCCCGGGCAAAATGTCCGGGCCCCCACAATAGAAACATAGTTTACTCACTTGCTGACGTTCACGTTCTTGTGAGGTGATGGGGCCCCGGGAGACCCCAATCTGCATTGGTTTGGGGTCCTCTGAGTGGGCCGCTTCAGCCTTGTCTGCTATCGTGAACGAGAGACGTGCCTGCCATGTGCGAGCTCCTTCCTGTCATCGTTCACGCGGTCGTTCTGTAAGCCTTTCATCGATTTGACACGTGAGGTTGACGAATTCTCCCCATTTTTCGGGGATTCCCGTAAACGCGAGCTGGTCCTTAATATCATCGTTAAGTCCTTTGTGGAACAGTACCTTAAGAACCCTGTCTGGCCAGTGAACTTCCACAGCTAATTTTTGGAAGTGTGTCACATACTCCATGAGGGTCCCCCGCACTTGTTTTAGCGACATAATTGCTGTCTCCGCATCTTTTACCCAATGAGGATTATCAAAAGGGAAGGAAAACTTCTGAACAAATTTGGCATAGTTCGTTAACAAGAGGCTGTCCTAGGTCAGTAATGGGGTTACCCAATCCAGGCCAATCCCCTCCAAGTGACCTATAATAAATGCCACCTTAAGTGCATCGGTGTCACAGGTGGTAGGCTGGGTGCGAAAGACCAATTTGCACAGTGCTAAAAATCCCTGGAACTGACGTCTATCCCCAGAATATTTTGCAATGGGGGGTGTTTGGGGTCTCTTGTCCACCCCCCTCTTTCTACAGGTGGTAAAGGCGGGACCCATGCCCCTGGAGGGTGGGGCGGTGGCCTCCATCCCCTCTGCCGGGGCCCCTCCCATTGCACCCTTCTCTTGCTTATCTTTAATATCCTTAATTTTGAATGCCAGAGCCTGAATGGCTCAACTCATCTCCTCTAATTTGGCAGCTATATCCATGGTGGATGCCGGAAAATCTGTTAGGGTAGGGAGGGGATTGAGGGGAAGGAACCACGGATGCCGCCTCAAGGTGCACCCTACAATCACCTCCACTCGTACGCTACGCGGTCTCATACTAGAAACTCTGAGAAAAAAACCCTCAGGATTAAAGTTGGCCCATAGATCCTCTGAAGAGGCGAGGCCGTGTCATCATTGGGGTAGGGGGGGAACGCAACCTCACGTGAGACCCCTCCTTTCACCACACCTTGTATAGCCCACACCCTTCCGCTACTTTGTGCAAGAAAAGGGGAAATAGGGATGGGGCCGTGCAGTTTCGGTGGGGGAAACAGGGCGAGACTTACCAGGACTGTTGGGCAGGGAGTTACAGGCACACTAATCCAGGGAGGAGGGGGCCCAGACAGATAGCGGGTACAAGGGGGTGTGTGTGATACCACTCACTTCACCACATTGCTCAAAATGCGCACTCACTCTACTTACACTCCTACGCTCTTGCTCGCTACTCTCTCTCACTCTGCCACACTCTCAAATACTCGCCACTCGCGTCACTACTAATCACTTCCTGTTCGTGTAATTCGCTTGGGGCCAGTATCACAGCGCTGCTGTTCTCCGGCAGTGCTGTGATCCCTCTGCCCCTCCTTATCTTTCACTTGCCCCGCCTCCCCTGCGTTCACGCAGTCACGTTGAACGCCGTGGCATCAGGGCCACGCCCCCTGGGTCTATTGCTGCGACGTTCCCCAGTGCTGGAGCCATGCCTTCTGGGTCCGCTGCCGGGGCATTCCTCAAACCTATCTCGCTGCTGCCTATTCCTTGCCCTAGCTTGCGCCCCTGCCCCAGGGACCTCTGATGACACCTCTGTCCCTTTCGAGTCCCCTCGCGGTGGGCCCAGCCCCACCCCCCGCACCTCCACCTTCTTACATGCAGCACTGTATGAAGCTGCGTAAATACTCATGGAACTTGAATAAAAAGATACTGGCTTAAAAAGATACTACACTCTGGGTCCATTACCTGAGCAACTCTTCTTCAGATGCCCTGATTGGGTGTGGGGATTTACAGTTACCAAATAACTGCCAAACTAATCAGAGTACCAGACATCATCATCATCATCATCATCATCATTATTATTATTATTATTATTATTATTATTATTATTTATTGCTATATGTTTCAGCATTACTACAAACTTAAACTTCATTTTTAATGTAAGGGGTTTTCCCCAAAATTTAAAATTTCCTGTTTTTCTGAAATGTTCATTATCCTTTTCTGATGGTTGTATGCCATTTCTTACATCGGATACACTGTGTTTAATTAACATTGTGTTTTATACTGCAGTTTCAGGCTGACATGTTCATTCTTCCTCCTAATAATAGGAAATGTGTCATCATCTCTTTCTGGAAAGACTATGTACTCAGCAATCACTTCCTCTTCTCATTGAGGGTGCTTTACAACATTACAAAATGTGCCTAATTTGCCTCTGGGAAAAACTCCAGGAGACAATTCAGGTGCGGCTTTTGTCAGGTGGGAAAGCTAACCTGTGCAGCTTCAGTTTGGGGGGGGGGGGCAATCATGTGGGGGGATGCAGGCCTAGCACAGAATCATGGATTTTATTTTAATATTTCTAGAAACACAAACTCACATGTTTTAATATGAACCTTGAATACAAACTAATCTCAATAACACATGATTTACTTCCACTGGAATTTAACCTCCTTAACATCGCACCACCAGTCTCTATAAATAAAGCCACTGGTTGCAGGGAATATAGACCCTTTTTACACATGGAAGGGTAAATGGACCTACACATGGACCCTTTTTACACAGATGCTCTAACACCCATAAAATTGGTGTTACAGTTTATTGTACACTGCAGCCAATCACCATGGGCCCTGTGCACACATGATGCCACCACCCAGTTCCTCTGGGTGGAGATGGGTGTTGGCCGGTGGGTGGGGAGCATTTCCCTGGGTGGAGATGGGTGGGGGCGTCTGTGTAAATGCCACTTTTGGTGGGTGTTGGTGAGTGTTTGCTCATGGCCAACACCTATCTCCACCCACACTCACACACGGAGCAACCGGCAGTGGTGTGCAACCTGCAGTGGGGGGTGGGGGTGGGGTGGTTTCTTGCTCTGTCACCTGGGTTTTCATTCTTCCCGTAACTGGTAGACCCTGGCCCCAGCACGAAGCTGAGAAGCTGCCCGCTGGAACTGACTGGCCATCTCCCTCAGCCACAGCACCGTTGGGAACACAATCACTGCAGCTAGACGGGAAGAGGAAGTGGGCGATGGGGACAGGGATCCTGCAACGACAGGGGGGACCAAGTTGGTCACCACCTGAAAGCTCACAATGGCGCAACTGTTCCCACCGTGCCCTCCCAGCCACTGCCCCAGTGGTGGAGCCCAAGAGAACGCACAAGGAGGCAGATTGCACCCAGAAGGCTGCCAAGACACATGGTCAGGAGCCCTCCAATTATGGCGCCCCTCCATGGCTGCAAGAGTAGGAATGGTGGACTGATAGGGGGCAGTAGACACAGCGGACCAGGGGGTTGGAACCAGAGTGAGACCAGCCAATAGGAACAGACAGTAAGATAAGGAGCATGCCCCGTGCATCAAGCAAAACCATCCAAGAGGGGTTGGGTCAGAGGCATCCAGGAACTGACGACAGTGACATGTGGCACGGAGCGCAATGCAGCAGGAACCCAGAGCCAAGCACAACCACACAGTCCTAATACACTGCCGGCTGTGCTCAAGGCTGTTGTGGGAGACAACAAAGTCCTGTAACATGTCATCGGGCTCACAGAGCCAGGAAAACACAGCTAGGGAGAGCAACAACATGTTGGGGAAACAGACCATGGAGGGAGCACCCACTAGAGAGCCAAGAATCCATATCACCTAACAGCCCACTTGGAAGAGCTAGGAAGCACCCCCCATATGTCTGCGCAAGGTTGCATGGACCACCTCGACAGAACAGCACAGTGCCCATCCACATCCCCCGTGGCCCCACCAACCATGGACCCCAAACCCCCAGGCCAGTTGCAGGGGGTGAAAAGCAGGGCCCCGCAGCACAGTAACACCCAACTAATAAGAACCACAAGCTGCAAGAGCCTGCAAGGTGCATGGGTACCGCACATCACCGGAGCTGGAAGTTAACCTGCCCCCCCCCAGGTACGGATGGCCATAATAGCAGCACGCCTAGCATGCTGATGGCAATGTTCCCCCATTGGAGCAATCATCCTGCCCTAACACTGCTCCGAGCCCTCCAAGACCTGACCCCCACAAACCACACCCAAGACACCAGCACCAGCACCTAGACCAGCTGATGGAATGAACCCACAGACACAGCAGGAGAACAGAGGCAGCTAAACAAGGCTAATGTTTATTGGCACAGGTATGCTACACCGGCCAGGGAGAGCAGATGCCAGGGACACAGGGATAGCACCCCAGGGTGCACGGAAGAAGCAGTACTACTGATTCGTGTGGTCCAAGGGGTTCGCAGGCAGACCTGGCAGGAAAGCATCAATAGTTAGACCCACCGACCAGACCACAGTAGACAGATGGAGATGTGGATGAGTCACGCAGTGGAAAAGAAGCCAGAAGCATGGCCATGGGGGAGCTATAGTGCTGTTCCATCACAGGGAGAGGGGATCCATGATGGAGGTTGCAGCGGATTGGATGCGGCAGAGCAGACTGAAGCTCAGTCCCGATAAGACGGAGGTGATGGTGGTGGGAAGGACGGGGGAGATGCTGGCCCCCTTGATGGGGGGCGGGGTTCACCCGCCTGTTGCTCTTCAGGTTCGGAGTCTGGGGGTGGTTTTGGATTCGGGCCTCCGTCTGGATCGGCAGGTGGAGGCTGTGGCTAAAGCCGCCTTTCGCCAGCTGTATCTGGTATGAGGGCTTCGACCTTACCTCTCCGGGCCCGATCTGGCCACTCTCGTCCATGCCTTCACCACCTCGAGGCTAGACTACTGGAACGCGCTCTGCATGGGGCTTCCCTTGTTTCTGGTTTGAGGCTGCAGTTAGTGCAGAATGAGGCAGCCCATCTCCTGATGGGGATGGGGCAGCGTGACCACATAACACCAGTGCTCCGCACGCTGCACTGGCTGCCTATAGCATACCGAGCCAGATTCAAGGTGTTAGTATTGATTTACAAAGTCCTGCATGGTCTGGGCCCCTCATATCTCGGGGACTGCCTCTCCCTCCGCGCCTCAGAGCAATTCCTTCGGTTCACTGGGGGCGCCTTTCTGGAGCTCCCCCATGTAAGATGGGGGGCCACAATGAAGAGGGCATTCTCGGTGGCCAGGCCGCAGTTGTGGAACTCCCTCCTGGAGGAGACTCACCTGGCCCCGGGCCTGTTGGCCTTTCGACGTATCTGTAAGACTTGGCTGTTCACCCAGGCCTTTGGAGGGGAGGGTGGGGCGGTGTGTTAATTTTTGTGTGGGGTGTTTTAAATTTGTTTTAATCATGATATTGTAGATTTTTTATGTTTAAAAATTGTTTTATATTATGCTGGAAGCCGCCCTGAGATGCCGTAGGCATGGGGGTGTGTGTGTGTGGCATATAAATATAATGAAATAAATAAATAACTAAATAAACAAACAGTGGGATCATGGTGCCGGTGCCAGGTGATCGGGGAATATGGACCCCTGCACAAGGCTCTCCTAGGTGAAGAGGCCCCAGCGGTAGCCACAGGTACACATATGGGCATCCACTATGAAGCAGGGCAGGAGGGGGTGTCCCATGGCAGCAGCTGCTCTGACATCCGAATGACTCAGCACAGCCATGACACAGACCCTCTCCCTCTCCTGCCTGTTGAGCCATTGCATTGGCCTGGGCTTTGTTGGCATTCTCCCCTTGTGCTTCCACGTCCGCATCGGCATGTGGAGGGGGCCCCATCCTTGTTCCCATTATCCCTGCATGCAAGTGTCTCCCGTCCCTGTCATGGCCTCATCTCCCAGTCCCTCCTCCACAGCCATGTTCCCCACTGTCCCCTGTGCTATCTCCACCCACAGTCTTGTGGTGTTCCTGACCCCCCTCCTTAGTATCCCCTTGACTGTCCCTTGCTTGCCCTTTGAAGGGGATGGGGCCAGAGGCACTGTTGTGCCCCTGGCCCCTTTGTGTCACCCCACCATCTCCGACCACTTTACCCTACCATCGATATTCTGGTTGCCAGGCTCCGGGATGGCCTCCAGTTCCTCCACGTCTTCCTTCAGGGCCACCTCCTCCTCCTCTTTCTCCTTCACCTCCAGGTCTCCTTGAGGTGTGTGAACAATAGCAATCTGTCAGTTGTGCATTGCTTCCCAAATGGGGCCCTGACTGTTGTGGGCTGGGTCCCTCCCCCCCTTCCCTGGGGTCATTCTGTTCTTATACAGGATCTTATGACACTGGGTGCCTGGGCATCTAAATGGCAAATGAGATTTAATGTGGACAAGTGCAAAGTGATGCACACAGGGAAAATAATCCAAACTATGCGTACACAATGCTGGGTACTAAGCTAGGAGTTACTACTCAAGAAAAGGATCTGGGGGTGGTTGTGGACAATACAATGAAATTCACAGGCCAGTGCGCAGCAGCAGTCAAGAAAGCAAACAGAATGTGAGGAATTATTCAGAAGGGGATAGAGAATAAAACCAAGGATGTCATAATGCCTTTATACAAATCAATGGTGCGACCGCACCTTGAATATTGTGTGCTGTTCTGGTCGTCCCATCTCAAAAAAGACATAGCTGAACTAGAAAAGGTACAGAGAAGGGCAACAAAAACGATCAAGGGCATGGAAGGGCTCCCGTATGAGGAGAGGCTTAGTAGGTTGGGGCTCTTCAGCTTGGAGAAGAGACGACTGAGAGGAGATATGACAGAGGTCTATAAAATCATGAATGGTGTGGAACTAATAAACAAGGAGCCATTATTTATCCTCTCAGCTAGTACTAGAACTAGGGGACACTCCATGAAACGCAGGAGTGGCAAGTTTAAAACAAATAAAAGAAAATATTTGTTCACTCAGCATATAATTGGGTTGTGGAATCTACTGCCAGAGGCTGTGGTAAGGGCCAGTACTATAGCTGAGTTTAAAAGAGGTTCAGACAAGTTTCTGGAAGATAGGTCCATTAGCAGCTATTAGCCAGACAGGATCAGGGAATATGACGGGAGCTGGGGGAAAACAACAGGGAATGGATCCCCAATTGTGACCTGTTGTGTGCTTCTCCCAAGCCACCATGATTGGCCACTGTCGGAGACAGGATGCTGGACTAGATGGATCTTTGGTCTGACCTAGTATGGCACTTCTTATGTTTTATGTTCTCTTACCTGAATCGTATTCCTCTCCCTCCTGTGGGGCATCCCTTGTGTCAATCCGCTCCCTGTGTGCCCCCTGTCCCTTTGGGTTCTGACCCTGTTGGTTTTGGGGGTGCACACGGAGGGTGATGCTGTCTGTTTCGGTTTCCAGGGATGCCTCCTCTACCAGTAGGACGAGGCTGTCCCCTCCCACTTCCTGACTCGCCTCGCCAGGGGCAGTGGGCTCTCCCTGCTCCAGGGGTTTGGGCAGGGTGTGTGTTGTTATTGTCCTCTTTCTGCCCCTGGTGAAGGCAGTGCTGTGGATGCAGGAGGCCACAATGTCCCCATCCATGTGGAGGAACCGATCCAGCAGGTCATGGAACTCCATTGTGCACATGGCACAGCCAGACTTGAGATTGTTGTCCTTGATATGTTTATATCCGGACCTCAAGTCCTTTGCCTGCTGCATGCATTGGGTCACATCCCTATTGTACCCCAATCGCTGCATCTCCTGGGCGATGACTTCATAGGCCTGTTTGGTCTTGTAGCTGTGCACCAGGTTGTACTGGAACCTTTTGGCCCCCCACACACGTATGAAGTCCAGGGGTTCCCCTTTTGGATTCCACCTGTGGGGGGCCATTCAGATTTGCAGTTTGGGACCCGCCCGGTGGCTGTTGTGGCAGTGGAGCAGGTGGTCTCCTGTTGGGGAAATGCATTGGGGTGAGCTATTGTCCTGCTGAACCCCTTTTGCTTCTGTGGGGTGTTCCTTGCCTTCCCCCTGGGGGTTCCCATTGTTTTATCTGACTGCCACAGAGGCCCTCCTCAGCTGTCTCTCTGGTGGTGCTGTGCGCCAGGATTTGGGTGCTCTCCTGTGGAAGGGGACCGATGGAACTGTCAGCTGCCTGCCTGGCATTTCCCTGGCATTTGCTCGGAGTTTGTCTGTGCCCTCCCCTATGTGGGTGGGTTCCCCCAACCTTACCTTGCTCTCAGATGTTCTCTCCTCCCTGGACCCCATGGATGTGGTTGGGGGTGGGATTGCGGGTGCTGCCGGAGCTGCGTTGTGTCCTCTGACCTGTGTCGGTATGGGAGAGCTGTCAGTTGTCGTCCTGCCCCTCCCCCCCCAGCACCAGATGCATGGGCCCTCCTCCTCTGGGCAGTCCTGGGTCCATCTGCTTACCCTGGCCCTTCCTGCGCGTGTTGTGTTGCTGGCTCCCTTTGTTTTGTCCTGTACTTTACTTCTGGATATGTTGGGAGCTGGTGCACCCATCTTCTCCTTTAAGGGCTCCTGACTGGGCATTTGGCATATCTCCCTGTGGGTGTGTCTGCTTGCAGGCTCCTGTGGGGCCTCTCTAGCCATGTCTTTCTGGTTTTGGCGGACCCTTTCCATGCGTGGGTGTACTTTGCCACTCACACGGATGGGTGGGTGTTGAACACCCATCTCCACCCACCTCCACCCATGGAGTATGCCAGCTCCTTCCTGGATGCTCTGTGGGTGTTGGTGGGTGTTGATGGGTGGGTTGTAGGAGTGTGCACACCCACCCAATGCTGTTCACATGGATGCTCTCCCATCCATCTGATGGGTGTTCATGGGTGTTGGTGAGTGGTTGGCGTCCATGTAAAAACAGTCATAGTTTAATAGTTTATTATTTTATATTTTGCATATATTTATTTATTTATTTATTCATTTTTATTTACAAATACTTATATCCCGCCCTCTCCCGCACACAATGACAGCTCGGGGTGGCTCACAACAGCAACAAAAACCAATAACATTTATAAAATTCATAAAATTGATAAAATACATTTACATTTCAAAAGGGCAGAAATAAACCCCTCCCCTCAACCCAACCCCCCTACCTGTCTCCCTCCCCAAAGGCCTGGCGCAACATCCAGGTCTTACATTGTCATCGGAAAGAGGGGAGGTCCGGGGCTAGGCAGGCTTCCAACTGGAGGGAATTCCACAGCTTAGGAGTGGCCACTGAGAACGCCTTCCCCATCATCATCACCTGGGAAACCTAGGGGACTTTGATTCGGGTGTCCCCGGCTAACCGCAGGGACCGTACCATGGTCTGAGGCATGAGGCAGTCCCACAGATAGGCGGGGCCTAGGCCGTTTAGGGCTTTATTGGTCAGCACCAATATCTTGAATTGGGCCCAGAAAACAATAGGCAGTCAGTGCAGAGAATGGAGCACTGGTGTAATGTGCTCATGACAACCCGTCCCTGTAAGGACACGGGCCGCCGCATTCTGCACCAGCTGCAGCTAACTGTCACCAAGGGTTAGCCCCACGTAGAGTGCGTTACAGTAATCTAACCTAGAGGTGATGAAGGCATGGATGATGGTGGCCAGATCAGTTTGAAATATACAGCCACAGCCGTCACACCAGATGTAATTGCCGAAAGGTGCTCCTCGCCACTGCCTCCACCTGAGAATCCAGGCGGCGCTGCGGGTCAAGGAGCACCCTAAAACTACAGACCTGAGTGACTAGAGGGGGCAGACCCCATCAACAGCCTCTGCCACTGTTATTCCTGCCGCTGCTCCAGTGCCGTTCTGGATCCTCACTCTCTACCTGCGGGGGAAACAAGTCAGTGCTGGGGGCTAGGGGAGCCAGGGAGCCAGCGCACCTGGGCTGGGTGCCTTGACTTGACCCCCTGACTCAGAAGCTGCCTCTGGGTGTTCTGTTGGAGCAGCCGACGGGAGGGGGTCAGGACGGTGTGGATTGGGGAAGGAGATGGCCATTGGGGTTGTCGTGGGCCGTGGATGGTATGGCCGATGGGGGCAAAGGGCTTGGGCGCCCTGGGGCTCTAGGGTCCTTGTGGAGCTTCAGAGAGCCTGCCCGCCACCTGAGGGTCCAGAGGAGTAGGGTCCAGGATCCCACGGTGGGGAACTGATGCTGTTGAATGCGAGGTCAATAGTTAATAAGGCCCCAATAATCCGGGATTTGATCCTGGATGAGGCGGCAGACCTTGTATGTATAATGGAGACCTGGCTGGACAAGGAGGTGGGGCCAGTTTTGGCTGATCTCATTCTAGCCAGGTTTGCCGTGCAGCATCAGCCTTGTGCCTGGGGGCCGGGGAGGTGGCGCAGCTGTGATTTTTAAAGAGACGTGGTCAGTTAGGAGGTATCCAGTTCCAGATATCCCTGGGATCGAGGCCCTTCATGTGGTGTTTGATTTGGCTGGGGGAAATTTGGGGGTGCTTCTGGTGTACCGGGCCCCTTCCTTCCCAACAGCATCCCTCTCTGCTCTAGTATAGCTGGTCTTGGTGGTGGCATTGGGCACCTTTAGGACTTTGGTCCTGGGGGATTTCAATGCCCATACCGACACTGGCCTTGTGGGGGTGGAGCGAGAATTCATGGCTGCCATGGCAACCATGGATTTGTCCCAAGTTGTTAGCTGCCCGACCCATGTGGGGGGGCATACCCTCGACCTGGTGTTCTGTTCTGGCCTTGAGGCGGGTGATCCAGTAGTGGGGGATGTAACAGCTATGCCCTTGTCATGGACGGATAATTACCTCCTTATGACCAGTCGCTTAGTGTGTCACCCCCAGAAGAGGAAGGTACCAGTTAGGATGGTCCGTCCTCAGAGGCTGATGGAACCTCAACAGTTCCAGTAGGTCCTGGGGGAGTTAACCCTGGACTCAGCCAGCTGCTCTGTGGATGAACTCGTCCAGGCGTGGAACATCTTGATTAGGGAGGCCATTGACAGGGTGCCTCTGAGATGTCCCCTGCCCCTGTCTCGATACTGCAGGGCCCCTTGGTTTATTGATGGACTGCAAGGTATGAAGGAGGAAGGCAGGCGACTAGACCAATCCTGGCGTCGGACTCACGTGGAATCTGACCGACTTCTCCGTAGGGCCCATTTGCGGTCCTATGTTGAGGCTGTGAGGGTGGCAAAGAAATAATTCTTTTTCCACCCTCATAGTGTCTGCAAAGTCGCGCTTAGTGGAGCTGTTCTGGGTGGTGTGGGGGCTGGTCAGTCCGGCCTCCCTCTGCCTGGATGGGGACTTGTCCCAGGCACGCTGTGAGGAGTTTTCCAGCTACTTTGCAGACAAGATTGCTCAGATCCAGAGCAACTTCGACACTGGATTACAGACAGTAGGACTAGAGCATGAGGTAATGGAGGCGCTGTCTGGTCCAACTTTCTGGGATGAGTTTCAGGAAGTGACGCCAGCCGATGCTGTGGAGATCCTGGGGTTGGGTAGGACCACTAGTTGTGAATTAGATCCTTGCCTGTCCTGGTTTGTGAAAGTCTCCAGGGAGATATTGGTGCTGGTGCTGGTAGGGGTAGTCAACGTGTCTCTTTGGCAGGGGAGTTTGCCCCCCGGTCTCAAGGAGGCTGTGGTGCGCCCCCGTTGAAGAAGCCATCCTTGGATGTGGACACACTTGCCAGTTACCGACCCATCTCTAACCTTCCCTTTTTAGGGAAGGTTATTGACCGGGCAGTGGCCTTGCAGCTCCAGGTTCACCTAGACAGCATCACTTTTCTTGACCCGTTTCAATCAGTGTTTCAGCCAGGCCATGGTACGGAGATGGCGTTGGTGACCTTGGTGGACGATCTCCGCCGGGAGATGGACGCAGGATGTTCGACACTACTGGTCCTGCTAGGTCTCTCGGCTGCATTTGATACAGTGGACCATGGACTGCTGTTGAGATGGTTGCATGAACTGGGGGGTCTGGATGGGACCACCCTTGGTTGGTTCCAGTCATTCCTCTCGGGTAGGACCCAGCGGGTTGTCCTGGGAGCAGAAACATCTAGCCCCTGGGCCCTGGACTGTGGTGTTCCGCAAGGTTCAATCCTGTCTTCTTTATTGTTTAATGTATATATGCAGCCCTTGGCGGAGATCGTGAGAGGGTCTGTTGTGCGTTGCCATCAATATGCTGATGATACCCAGCTTTACCTCTCTTTTTCAGCCGACCCAAGCCCTGCCGTCTCCGTACTATCTCAGTGCTTGGAGGGCATGGCGAGTTGGTTATGGTAGAGCAGAATGAAGCTCAATCCTGATAAGATGGAGGTGATGGTGGTGGGCCGAGCAGGGGAAGTGTTGCCCCCTCTTGTGGAGGGGGTGCGCCCTTCTGTGGCTCAGCAGGTTCGGAGTTTGGGGGTGTTATTGGATGCGGGTCTCCGCCTAGATCAGTAGGTGGATGTGGTGGTGAAGGCGGCTTTTGGCCAGCTGTATCTGGTGCGGAGGCTGCACCCGTACATCTCCAGACCCAACCTGGCCACCTTGATCCATGTCTTCAACACCTCGAGGCTGGACTACTGTAACGTGCTCTACGTGGGGCTTCTCTTGATGCTGGCCCAGAGGTTGCTGCTAGTACAGAATGCAGCGGCCCGTCTCCTAACAGAGACGGGCTGATGAGAGCACATAACACCGGTGCGCCGTGCACTGCACTAGCTACCTGTAATGTGCCGAGCCAGATTCAAGGTACTGACTTTGATCTATAAGGCCCTGTACGGCCTTGGACCTGGATACCTCAGGGACTGCCTCGCCCTCCGTGACTCAGGACGGCCCCTCCAGGATCACAGGGGGCACCTTATTGGAGGTTCCCTGCATAAAGTGGAGGGCTACAATGGAGAGGGCGTTCTCGGTGGATGGGCCACAGTTGTAGAACTCCCTCCCAGAGGAAGCACGACTGGCCCCAAATCTGTTGGCCTTCCGTTGGGCCTGTAAGACATGGCTGTTCTCCCAGGCCTTCAGAGGTGAGGAGGGGAGGGTGGGTTAAAGTTTTGTGTGTGGGTGTTTTAAATTTGTTTTAATAATAATATTGTAGATTTGTAATGTGGTTTTATATTATTGTAATTTTTTTAAATTTTGTGTTGGAAGTCACCCCGAGATGCCATAGGCCTGGTCCGGAGGCTGCAGCTGGTGCAGAATGCCACGGCCCATCTCCTGACGGGGGCGGGTCTCAGGGAGCACATGACACCAGTGCTCCAGGCTCNCGGGGGCGGGTCTCAGGGAGCACATGACACCAGTGCTCCAGGCTCTGCACTGGCTGCCTATAAAGCACCGGGCCAGGTTCAAGGTGCTGGTTTTAACCTTCAATCAATATACTTTTATTGCGTGGTCTTTGACCATAGCAGTACAAAACAAGACACAGAAGCTTACATAACAATTAGGATGTAGGTAGAAGGTATATATACTAATGATAGTAATAATGATACACCCTACCCTGAACGAATGTCCGTCCAAATAGAGATAAAACAAACTCAACTAGTTACTGAAATACAGTAAAACTTTCAATAAAAGGATTAACTAGTCATAAATAATCTAAATTAATATAAAAGTCCACAAAGATTAAGAAAACATACAATTAATAAATGGGAAATCCTTAGACAGAGACTGGTATACCTCCCCCAAATCGCAGAATACACTAGACCTATTCCGGAAGGGCCTGAAATCCTAAAAAGGATTTTCTAAACTGAACAGCTTGGAGTAAGAAGATGGCAATATTCCTAATAGAATCATGCTTCGAGGTATTAAAAAGAATGGACAAAATCATAGAATCAGACCTCCCAGGATACTTCTCTATGATTGATGACAATAAGGCTTGCGTCGGTTTGTCATATAGATGACAATGCAGCACTATATGGGTGATTGTCTCTACCGCCAGGTTGTCAAATGGACAAAGGCGCTCTGAAAAAGGAAGACCACAGATCCTCCCTTCTAGAACCGCCCTTCATGGCCTGGGCCCTGCTTATCTGCGGGACCGCCTCACTTCCCATGTGCCCGTGCAACCCTTGAGATCGTCCATGGGAGCCTTTTTTGAGGTTCCCCGGGTGAGGTGAGTTGCCACCGATGTTAGATCTTTTTCGGTGGCCATCCCTGTGCTGTGGAATTCACTCCTGGAGGGGGTTCGGCTGGCTCCCACTCTCCTGCTGTTTCGGCGTAGGCTGTTCCGTCAGGCTTTTGGCGAGGCATAGGGGTGGGGTGGGGGTGGGGGCTTTCCCCACATATTGTATTTTAAAATTGTTTTAAAATTTTATATTGTTTGAATGAATCTTGTTCGCCACCCCGAGATGCCCTGTGGGCAGGAGGGGCGGGATATACATTTTGAATAAAATAAATAAATAAAAAAATATAAATGCAATAAAATAAATAAATAAATAAATAAATAAATAAATAAATAATAATGACAGGGGCCACGAACCCCCCCCCCCCCCCCCTACCCACCAACATCAACTCCGTCTTGTTGGGATTCAGCCTCAGACGAATCACCCTCATCCAATCCCCCACAGCCACACAGTACTACTCATCCAATCCCCCACACTAAGCACCAGGACTGCTGGGTCTGGGTCTTCTGAAAAAGCTGTGTATTGTTGGCATACTGATGACGTCGTACACTGAACCCTCTCACGACCTCACCCAGAGGTTGCATATACACGTTGAACAGGAGGGGGGACAGAATAGAACTCTGCAGGACTCCACATGTGAGGTCCTGGGGAGTTGATGATCATTCCCCAAGCACCACCTGCTGAGTTCTTCTGGTCAGGAAAGAGCAGAACCAATCAAGATTAAGAACAATTCCGCCCACGCCTGCTCTTCCCGCAGGCGAGTCACCAACATCTCATTGTCAGCAGTATCAAATGCTGCCGACAGATCTAGCAGAATCAAACAAAATGGTCTGCCCTGATCTAACTCATGGCACAGGTTGTCAACCAAAGCACAAGCTCAGTGTCCGTGCCAAACCCAGGGTGAAAGCCACACTGCAAGGTATCAAGAAAACTGATTATTATTATTATTATTATTTATTAACAAACATTTATATAGCACCAGCAGTGTACCTGGCACTTTACAAAGTAATAAAATAGACATGGCCCCTGCCCCTAGGGCTTACAATCTGAGGGACAGGAGCTGGGGGAGAGACATAGGAAGGGGAACAGAGGGAGAGACAAGGGGTCTAACATTCATGAAGATGCGAGGTCTCAGGTGCACGTACTTGGCTTGGTTATGATGAGAATGACAGCAGGCAGGTCCATGTGGCAAGGATAAGGGTAAACAGACCATAGGTATAGGAAATAGTGGCTCAGCAAGATAAAGAGTCAGACAGAGCAGAGCGAAAGAGGTGAGTTTTAAGGAGAGATTTGAAGGTATGAAGGGAGGGGGCAAGGCGGATGTGGACAGGGAGGGAGTTCCAGGCATGGGGGACAGCAAGTGAGAAGGGACGAAGGCGCTTAGGGGAGCAGGGAAGGCGTGGAAGGGTGAGAGAAGGGACAGAGGAGGAGCGAAGTGCACGGGCTGGAGTATGGAGGGCGATAAGTGCAGAGAGGTAGGGGGGAGTGAGGTTGTGAAGAGCTTTATAGGTGAAGTCTAGGAGCTTGTGCAGGATTCGTTCAGGAAGGGGAAGCTAGTGAAGCAAAGAGAGGAGGGGCTGCACATGGTTGAAGCGATGGGCGAGGTGGATGACCCTGGCAGCAGAGTTTTGGACGGAGATGAGGGGAGAAAGGTGAGACCGGGGAAGGCCAGAAAGAAGGAGGTTACAGTAATCAGTACAGTAAATTAAAACTGATCCGATCCATATGTCCCTGAAGCTGCTGAGCCACCACCTGTTCAATAACCTTCCCTAAAAAGGGAAGGTTAGACACTGGTTGATAGCTGCCAGGGGAGTCAATGTCAAGTGATGGTTTCTTGAGCAGAGGCCACACCACCACCTCCTTGAGGTGGTCCGGCACTCTGCCCTCCCTAAGGGAGGCATTGACAACCCAAACCAGCAACGATCTGAGTGTCTCATGGTAAGCATTAATTAGACAGCATGGGCAAGGATCTAATTTACAACAGGTGACTGTAACTGACCCAAGAACATCCGCCGCATCAGCGCGTGACACTCATTGAAACTGATCCCATGAAATCGAACAAGGCAGGGCATTAATTATCTCCGGTTCTCCCACTGCTATAAGCATGGCATCAAAATTGTTGTGAATCTGAGCGAATCTATCTGTGAAAAAATCGACAAACATGTCTCAGCAAGCACTGGAAGAATCCAGTTCTACGCGGAGAGAGGCTGGACTGAACATCCTGAGCACCACCCAGAAAAGCTCAGCTGGATGCGACTTCGCGGACGCTATGTGGGCAGCAAAGAATATCTTCTTTGCTGTCTGCACAGCCATAAGCTTTTACCTATGTGGTTTTAAACTAACTCTATGCTGCAATCGGTCAGCGTCAGCTCGAGTGCAACGCCATGGGAAAGTATTTCCAAGGCAAAGTAGTGTAGTCACTATTCACACAACTGCACAATATAATATTCGCTAGGGGATACTGAAAGAAGATGCCGGAAGATGTATTGTATTATATTTATTGTGCAGCCAATTGGCTATTACAATTTACAATTTACACATATATAAAATCCAGAACAAGCTAAGAGTAAATTGCATATTAATACACACAATTTAACAAAAGAACAACATTTCCTCAAGCTTAAATTAAAACGAAAAAGGTTGTCTTAGAATATAGAACAAGATAGAATGACAGATTAGTATAAAAATTACATCAAGAGGATTGATCCATTTCCCACAAGGGGAAAAATAACCAAGATCACCTCAGAGGTCCACCAGACAGAAAACAATAAATAACTTAGGATAGCCTAGAGTATGTCATTTTGACTGACTGGGATGCAGACTCCTTAAATTAATAGCAAGTTGACAAAAGATAGCCACTGATCTTGTAATTCTCGAGTGTACCATGCTCAGGAGTTTAGGAATCAGCAGGGCGGGACACATTGGGGAGGCAAAAACTCTCAAATACTTAGATCTAAGGGCAGAATATGCTGGGTATATAAAAAAGATGTGCTCAACTGTTTCGACAGCCAAAAGATTGCAGAGGGGACATAACCGGGCTTCCCTAGGAATGCCCAGGAAGCGACCATCCAGGAACACTGAAGGAAAAGCGTTGCATCGAAACTTTGAGAAGGCTCGTCTACGAGCAGGGTCGAGCTAGGTCTCAAGATAGCTCGGCCCATTATAAAGGAAACTAATCTGAAGATAAGCCGGTGCAACTCTCTGAATGGCCATAAGGGAACTTTCATATTGGATCTCTTGATCCAGAATTCTCTGTTTGAGAACAGTGTAGGCTCCCTTCTGGCCCAAAGTTTGCAGAGCGGCCTTTGAAAATCCCAGCTTCGCTACAGTGTCCCAACTGCAATATGCCATTCACGGAAAGTCCCACTATTGAGTACCAAAGAGGTAAGGGAACTTCCTTGAGAAGCATCAGAATGGATTTTTAACCAAAATTTAATCAAAGCCGGGAGTGCACAAGATCTAATTGAAGGGCATGACGACTCATGTCGCAGTATTACCTGAGGAGTATCCTTTGGGACTCCCAGGATGGATCGTAAGAAAAGCAATTCAGGATGACTTTGAGTTTATCAATATACCCCAGACCCCAGATAGAAAAGTCATATAACATTTGGGTAATCACTTTTGCCCTGAAGAGTCTAATAGCAGGGAGAACTAATTTACCACCCCCTTTAAAAAAGAAATTTATAATAGCAGCGGAGGTCTTCTTTGCCATAGATATTGCTGCCTCATAGTGCGGCTTCCAGCTTAGCGACGATGCTATAATTACCCCCAGATATTTGTATCGGGAGACCTGTTCAATCTGGTTTTGTCCCATGAACCAAGGATGTGATTTGCCATGACCCCGCGCTCCAACTATCATAACCTTGGTTTTGTCATAATTGATAGACAGGGCTTCGATGGAACAATACTCCTTAAACTTCTGCATAACTCTCCTCAGTCCAACTGAGGTTTGGGAGAGCAAGACCGTATCATCGGCATATAGGAGCACGGTGATTTTCTTATCGTCAAGCTTTGGGGCATGAGTATCCTCCCTGTTCAAGAAGTCAATCGCATCATTAAGGAAAAAATTAAAAAGGACGGGGGCAAGTATACACCCCTGCCTAACCCCACAAGTAACTTGCACTTTGCTAGGGGATACAGAACATTCAGTTATAACATTTTAGAAGAAATTTTTTTAATACAGTTTTGTAATTTTAAAAAATATATCTGTAATAGCTTTTGCAAGAATTAACATTTTAAAGAAAGAAATTCATATTTTTGTTCAACTGTCTTAAATGTACATTCAAGTCTCAAGAAATTTGCTCTGTCAGTCAACAGGAAAAAGGAACACAAGTTATAACACCTGTTTCCTTTGGAATTTGTACCCTGCAAAAGTCAAATATTCCCTTTGTATTTACAACTTGCAGAAGCCAAATAATGGGACTTGCACAGGAAAATGGTGCAATGCTTCTCTTCTTTGTAAGTTATCTGCAAATCTTTACTCACCTCAAAATTAGAAATTAGTTTCCAATATAGGAAATAAAATGCTGGAATATGCTCTTTGTTTTTTAAACATTTGATGGAAAATTCTATTTTTATTAAAAATTAGACATAAACTAAACTGCATCAGACCAATTGTCCATCTTAGCACAGTATTATCACAACCTGACACGGCAGCAGGGGTTTCAAATTCAGGTCCAAATCTGGCTCTTCCAGTCTCAGACAGAGGCCATCCCAGCATGCTATCTGAGACCACTCCAAGCCCCCAGCAGAGGCTTCCCCCAGGCATGCTACCAGGGATCCTGAAGTGGAGATACCAGGGATTGAACTTGGGAACTTATACATGCAAAGCACGCACTCTTACCACTTGAGCTATATATTTTCTACTTATTTTTGTTTTGTTTTCTGTAACTGAAATTTATAGAAAATCTTCACTTGCTGAGTTTCCTCAGCAGAACGTCCACACTGGGTCAGACCAATGGCCCATCTGGCCCAGTGTCCTTTCTCCAACAGTGGACACCACCAGAATCTTCCAGGGAAGAATACAAGAGCAGGACATCCATTTCCTGTCACACACGCAGAGGGTTAGGGGCACCTATTTATGTCTTCTCCACCCACCACCACCTCCCTTTTAGAATGGACAGAGAGAGACTCAGCACAACATGAAGTGTCCCACAGCTGACAAACTAACTCGTTAAAGGCGCTGGGGTTTCACTGGGGAAGTAGCAATAACTCTTGGACAGATTCTGCTTGGAGATTTCCACAAAGAGTGTATGCTTCTTGGAATGGCTACTTTCCAACTTTCTTATTGACCCTGCCCCACCAAACTGTGGAAGAGACAGGTGGTGTGTGTGTGTGGTCTGTGTTTGGTGCGTTGGGCGGGTGTGGGGGTGTTGTGTGTGTGTGTGAGAGAGCGCTTCAAATGAGTGGCCCCACGCATGGTTGCCCCATCCATGCACCGGCCACCCTGTCCCCGGTGCATGGACAGGGTGTGTGGTGTGTGGGACACAGAACATGAGCACTACCCTGTGTGAATGATGGATGTCCATGTGTGTGAGCGTCTCATTTAAAAACACCCCATGACCCTTAAGGATAGTCTTTGTGGGCAATGAGGGTGAATGTAGTAATACCACTACTGCCTTACCACCCTTCATTATCACTGTTGACACAAGTTACACCCTCCTCTACTCACATAGCATAGGTGGTGGCAGTGGACATAATAGTAGTGGTTATTCCCAGTGACCTTTAGGTATAGGTATGTTGCCTTTTCAAGCATCTTGTGCCCACATGCCTCAGGGAGTGAGGAGGACTGCAGACCCTTTGACCCTGAGCTCTCACCCTGGCCAAAGATATATGTTTCCTAATCACTTGTGTACCTGTGTCTTTCTACTGCTTGAATCAAACTTGTCCATCTCTGGATCCTCCACTTGGGCTATTTATGGGCCAGTCCACAGCATGACTATAACTATAGAGCAAGGTGCTGCAAAGGAGAGCAGTGTATGCACACCCACCCACACCCCACCAGCAGCACTCAGGCCCTTTTCACACAAACACTCTAACACTGATAAAATGGGTGTTACATGTTATTATACATCTTGCAGGGCACCCATGGAGCATACCTGCAGCCCTGAAACATGTATAATAAAATGTAATACCAATTTTATCTGGGTTAGAGTGTCTGTTTGAAAGGGCCTCAGTCTGTCTCATCAGTTTTGACAGGAGCTGAGGGCTGTGCCCTTCCCCAGAGCCTTCGGCCCAAAGCCTGGCATCTGGTACAGGTGAGCAACTTGACTTCCCTTTGTAGTAACACTACCATGCTACATGCAAATCTACTCATCTCAAGATTAGATTTGCTCAAGACTTTCCAAATTAGAAAAAAAAAATTGCTGGGGGAAAAATACTTTCCCCCCCCCTTAAACATTTCATGGAAAATTCTACTTTTTTTTTTTTTTTTTAATGTCATTTTATACTTATTTTTGTTTTGTTTTCTGCAACTGGAATTTATAGAAAATCTCCACTTGCTGAGTTTCCTCAGAAGAACTCAGTTGCAGCTGCAGCTAGGATATCCTGTGAGGTGACCTGCTACAAAATCTGCCTGTGCTGCTGGACAGTACATTGTCATTCTTGTAATCCATTGGTATTTTAGGATATTATAGGTTCTTCACAAATGTGTAATAGGTTGAGAGACAGAGGAAAGGAAACCAAAGAGCGCGAGACATGCGACTACTGTTTTTGCTGGCCAAATAATATAGGCTGAGGTTAACAGGACCCAGAGGAGAGGAGGACAGGAAAGGAGAACCGGGAAATGGACTCAGCTGGAAAATCAGAGCTTCAGGATTAGTCATTTTTAGAGATGTCTAGTCAATCTCTCCTCCCCCTCCCCTGTATGCAGGCTTAGATGATCCAAGCGGCAGTAGGAAAGACAGTAGGAGGCATATGGGGCCATCTGTAGGCTAGAGCTTTATAATATGGTCATTATCAGCTTTAGATGTTGCAATATTTACGAATACCACCTGTTCAAACATTGTAAGCCAGTCCCACCCTCCCCAAGCCAATCTGATGGTTAGGGATGTGCGAACAGAATGGGGGTTGGATGTCTGAAAACTTAGTTTGGGTTCATGGGTTCGGTCCCGTGGAGTTTGGACCCCCCCAAACGTTAAAAAAATTCAGCCGCCTGGAGGTTTGGGGCACTCCAGGGGTGCCCGTGGGGGCATGGCAGGCCATTGGAGACACAGCAGTAGCAGAAGCAGCAGAGGCCGGGATGGCTTGGGGCTTGGTGACTGGCCTGGCACCCCTACTTGTCCAGGCATTGCAGGCTGCCAGGCATTGGCAGAGCAGCGGCAGAGACCCGGCCACGGTTTGGTGGCTGGCACATGTACTTATCTGGATATTGCAGGCTACCAGGCATCAGTGGAGCAGGTCAGAGGCCCAACCAGGGCTTGGTGGCAGGCACCCCTACTTGTCAGGCGTTGCAGGCTACCAGGCATCAGCACAGCAGTGTCAGAGGCCCAGCCAGGGCTTGGTGACTGGCACCCTTACTTGGCTGGGCATTGGAGGCTGCCTGGATTTTTGGTGAGCACTCTGTGTGTGGCCATGATTGGGTGCTCTATGGTATGGCACCTGACACCGATGCGTTATGCCATATGGCCATATGGAATTCCTATTTAGCCAGATGTTGCAGACTGGCATCATACTCGACCGATCGCAAGAAGCTCTACTGCAAATTGGGCAAGCCTTGCCTGGTGGTGAATCTCATGGACACCCAGCCCCTGCCCGCCAGAGCACTCATCTGAGCTATGCCCTTCTACAAGAGTGAGGAGAAAATGGCTAACGTGCAGTACCACCACCAGCAGTAGCAGCAGCAGCAGCAGAAATTAGATTGCTGGTCCACATTACCCATGGCATAGCAGCAGCAGAAGCAGCAGCAACAGCGGACATTGGATTGCCAGGGCACAGTAACTGCGGCTGGCACCCATCCTTGGCTGGGCAGTGCAGGCTGCCAGGCATCAGTGGAGCAGCAGCAGAGGCCCGGCTAGGGACGCCGACTTGGCTTGGTGTTGCAGGCTGCCAGGCATCGGCGGAGCAGTGGCAGAGGCCCGGCCAGGGCTTGGTGGCTGGCATCCCTACTTGGCCAGGTGTTGCAGGCTACCAGGCACTGGTGGAGCAGTGGCAGAGGCCCAGCCAGGGCTTGGTGGCTGGCACCCCTCCTCGACTGGGCGTTGAAGGCTGCCAGGCATCAGTGGAGCAGCAACAGATGCCCAGCCAGGGCTTGATGGCTGGCACCCTTACTTGGCCAGGCATTGCAGGCTGCCAGGCATTGGTAGCAGCCTGACTCGGGGTGGTGCGTGAGGGCAGCTTAAACTGGAGGGCCAGGAAGCCAATCAGGTACCTAAACCCCATGTCCCTGACCACCGGGAAGGGCTGTCCATTGAGCGTAATCATTTCCCCCAACATGCGCGTGGCTTTCATTTGAAAGCTATGCCACCCTCCATATCCTGCAGCTGCCAATGGATTTGGCATCTGCCCCCACCCCAGCTCCTCCATGGTGCACTGACGCTTCTGGGCCTCAACTGGCTGCTTGTGCTGCTAATGCTGCTGCTACTGCTGCTCCTCTCACTACTGCCATTGCTCAGGGATTGGGCCCTGCCTCTAGCAGCTGGGGTGGGATCTACCAGCCCTGGACTTCTGGGGATCACATGAATAATGGGGGACAGTGGTTGCCCATGATGAACATCCGACCCTGAAGTACCTGCACCTGCTCCTGCAGTCATAGCAGAGACAGCCGCAGCTTCCTGGACTGCACGCCTTCCTGTACCCTGAGTGGCAGTGCAGGACGCTGGCAGGAGGCGACGTCGAACCACACCCCTGATGTCATGTGGGCTAGGAAGGCAGACTGAGGCAGAGTTCAAGCTTTGCCCACAGGGCGAGCAGACAGGCACTTTGACATGAACAGAAGGCAGGCTGAGGCAGGGTTCGAGCTTTCCCTACAGGGTGGGCAGACAGGCACTTTGGCATGAGCATCAGATGGCAGGCTGAGGCAGGGTTCGAGCTTTGCCCGCAGGACGGGCAGACAGGCACTTTGGCATGAGCAGAAGGAAGGCTGAGGCAGGGTATAATACCTAAATCTATCTAATCTAATATAAATAAATGAAACTATGAGGTAAATGTGTGGAAATGGGTGAAATAGGAGGAGGATGGCAATGGATTGGGAGGAACACAAACTGCTGGGAGAGGAAGAGTTCTGAAAATCCTGCTGACAGGATCAGTGGCTAGCTCAGTGACATGGAAGGGGGGGAGGGCATTTACTTTTGTTACTTGCTGCACCCGCCGTACCACAAGCCCCATTGGCTCTGTGCAGCCTAGCCCATGGCCAATCACAGACTGCCAAGCCAGTGGTTTGAGGAAAAGAGGGATGGTGATTGGGCAGGCTGGCTGGTAGTCCAAGCCTCTCTCCACCCCTGGGGCCAGGAGGTCTGCTCCTCAGCTGACACCCCCCCCCCGGACCTGCCAGCCAGGTTTTTCCTGCCTGAACGTGCCTGAACTGTTCGGGGGTTTCCACTTTCGGTTCGGGCATCCAGTTCAGGCATCCGAACTGACTGAATTTGGGCCGAACTCCGAATGTCCAAACCGCATTCGCACATCCCTACTGATGGTTAAAATAATTATTTTTAGTGGAATACCTTCTTCTTCCTCTTTATTTGCCTTCTGGTTTTTCAGTCTTACACATAGATGGGGGTATCTCTGGGCTAAAATTTGTAGAGGATACCCCACCTCATATCCTTGGAATTGCAGGGGGAGGAAATTTGTGGGGGACGCATCCCCCATTTCCTCTGCTATAATTACTCCCAGGTCACACTTCAAGGTTTTTTCTACTAATCTGAGAGATAGAAATTTAGTTCTTGTTTAAATACAAACTGAGATTAGCACTGAATGGCCGTTTTTAGACAAGTTGCAACTACACAGGTCCACTCATAAACCACACATCCAAATGCCCATCTGAAAGTGGTATGGGGGGCTGCACGATCCCACAACCCATGCAGCACCCACTAACGGCCAGTCACGAAGCATCAGAGAAAAAGTCAGAGTGCCCCACATGAAGGAAGGCAAGAATGTGCACGGGGAGAGGCCCCATGTATCCCATGCCCGTGTGACCATGGGTGCTCACCCGTGCCAGCGAACAGGTCCTTGGCTGGCTGCCTCTCTGGTCCCTCCCACAGCCCTGCTGGGAGCACTCTGGGGAGCTCTTAAAGGATGTGCATGAAATACAACCCTGTATTGGCTTAAAGCACAAGTCCCCCCATCCCCCCCTTGTGAGTGCACAAGAGAGGAGCCAACACCATGGAGAACAGCTGCTCGGACAGCAGCTTCCTGCATTTCTCAACCAGTATGCACTTCTGTTGTAGCCCAGGACTGCCAGCAGCTGCAGGAAGGGCCTACTGACTGCTGCAGCTTCTTCATTTGTCTATAGTGTCTGCAGCTGTGTGCCATGGCAGAGGGTGAGCAGTTGGGCGGGGTTTGGGGTGGGGAGTGTTGTCAGGTGGAGGGGAGGGGGAATGGCCACCCATATGACTTGTTTGCATGGCCACTCTATGGTGGCAGGAGTGTGTAGAGGCTGCCTGAGTGGGCATGATGGCCACCCAGGGAGAATCCCTCCCCACACACTCCACCTGAGTGAGCGCTCCATGGCTGTTCCACTCAGCGGACATGGACTCCCCACCCCAGCTGTGCTTCTTTAAAAATGGCCAAAGACGGAACTCCAGGGGCTTTAGTGAAAACAACCCCCAAGTAATAAAATCACAAGAGCTAGCAAGATGATTTGAGTAGTCACCTGTGTCATGAGTTTAGTAGTACTTGAGGACAGGGCTTTGTTATTTGTTTACCGCATGGATACTTATGATCTATTGGTATTTCATCATTGTCTTAATACAAGAACTCTGTTATGGCTGCTCAGTGTGTTCTTATAAATAATATTGCCTTCTAGATAGGATAGTTATAGGCAGGGACCCATGTTCACAGCATTTTCCCCATTGAAGAGGTATGTAGCTCTCCAAGGAAACTCTAAAGAACAACTTCTCGATAGAAAAGCACGCAGGCTACCTCCTTCCCCACCCTGGCCTGCTCATAAATTTAATCTTACCTGTGAATTCCCAGACTTCTAGTGGCTGTTTTGCTGCTTTTGTTTTTACTCTTATTAACTACACTCTCTCCCATGCAAAACCCACATACACACAATCTTTCTTTTCCTTCCAATATAAAAGCAATTCAGGGGCGTAGCTACGGAGTGAGAGAGGTCAGTTGAACCTGTGCCCTGAACTCTAGGGGGCCCCTTTTTCAGTGGCTTGAGCACTGCTAGGAAATTTTCAGAGTAGGCAGGGAAGGGAGTAATTTCAACGTTCTGCTCCCACCCACTCTGAAAATTCTCTAGTGGCACTCAGGTCATTTGCCAAGCTCCCCCACCCCTCCCAAAAGAAGGTGTAAAATGGGTAGTGGTGGAGTTCTGACCCTGTCCCCACTCATTCTTAAAACGTCCTTCCTGGTGAGGTTGTTGCAGCTCCAGGGAGACTCTCTTGGAGCCGGGGCAGTGCCTGCCAACATCGTTGCATGAGGATGCTGAGGCTGGCCAGGAGCCCCCTTGGGTAGGCTGCCCACTTAGGGAAACCTTGCCTGCTTGCTCTTAGAAGGGTCCAGACTGGCCACAGCCGTGGTACACCACTGAAGCAATCTAAATATTTTTAAAATGCAAACTTTCTGCTCCAATCATTTAAAAAAATGTAGGCTGGGATGGGATTATATAAATTATACACCAAGGCTGGGTAACCTAAAACTCCCAGAAGGTAAAAGTTCTCTCCACCACACAAACAGCACACTTCAGTGGATTTGTAGTCTTGAGAATAATGTTGTTATAAAATGAAACTTAACCAACATGCAAGCTAATATCCAGCAAAGCAAGACATGACATATCTCTGTAGCATCATTCCAATAAACAATTTGAGCCCATCTTGAAATTTTAACTGTTGCCTCTGCTAAATGGTCATTATTGTTTAACTCAGCAGAATGACCTCCTTCTTGTCCCAATTATACGCCGACACAGAGAGCCCCAAAGACCATGAGATGAAAGTACCTTTAGTTTCTTGTTATTAGAAGATCTAGCCAGTGTAAATTATTTAATTTTCTGGCCTTGAAATCAGATTAAGCTATGTTGCTTGAAAGAAAGTTGCTGTGTAGACTGAAGATTATTATCAGGACAAGCCTCAACGCACTAAAATTCAAAAGCCAGGCTTTCATTTGTCTGCCCAAAGATGGTATTGTATTGTAGGTTCACATCATTTTGGAAAGTTTGACAGTAATAACACTTGACAGTCTTGGCTATAGTCACTCTCTATGATTCAACCTGCACTTCCCTGTGCTAAGTAGGAACCTACTATCAATGGGAAAAAATCACCCTTAGGAAAAGACAAACCATGTTTTGTCTCCCACAGTGGGAGTTTTAGAGGAGCATTGTTCCCCCATTTTAAAAAAAATTTTTTTAGGCAGAACTCCTTACCTTTTAGGTTGCATGAACTTATTGTGGGTACCCTGTCTTAGGGGAACTTTGGACTATTTTTGGCCCCATATTTTCCTTTTTTGTGGATTTCCCTTTTTGGACCAGATATATTCCAGCATGTTCTGGGGATGGGGTACCATCAAAATGGTAGTTTAGCAAGGGTGAGACCTTTGCTGCCATAGAGTTAGGGTTCACAAATACCTTGTGTTGGGCATGCTCTCTGGGAACCAGCATAACTTTGAAAGCAGCCAGAACTGGCTCATCTGAAGCACAGACCATGGTTTCAAGATGCACATGATCTGCAGCTCTCTTGTAGATTTCCAATAGCAGTTCTAATAGCACCTAAAGGCACGCTTCTCTGGGACTGTCTTCACTGTCTAGAACATGAATGGAGAATCTTTCTCCTCCCACAAGCCACTTTGAGAATTAGGAAAAGCTCCATGGGCTGCATAGAAATTGTGGGAGAAGGTTTTTATGGCATGTGTCCAGGATGAGAGAGAAGGAAAGGGTCCAGATCATGGATATGTCACGGACCCATCCCATATTCCTGACTTGCTGCTCATCGCTGCTTCCATCCTCTGAGCTCACCCTTTCAGTGTTTGATAGGGATCACAGACTAGAACCTGGACTTGGGAAGGGGACAAATAAAACCCAGCTGTGGGCTGGATTTGGCCAGAGGGTTCTGACCCTGCTCTAGAGCCACAGTGTGAGCCAACAGAACTGAGATGTAGAAGTCCAGACTGGTGTTACAGGTAGTGACTTTACCAGTGGAGAAGATCCTCAGCCACTGTAAACCATGTAGCTGGGCTGATGAAAAACAGCCCAGCCATCATCAGCTATTTCAGCTCTCAATTGTTGTTCTTAGCATTCTTATATCGAACACATGGGCTTTGTGTGCTCTGGGATTGTACATCTGTTTCTAACTTTGAAAGTGCAGAACAAACTATTCATTTTCATGTTCACAATGAAACAGTCCATAGCAATGGGTTGTTGGTTATAAACAGGGACTCATGTTCACTGCATTTCCCCCATTGCTGTCAATGGGGAAAACACAGTGAACATGGGTCCCTGGTTATTAGTTACATATAAATTATCTCATGTCATTTCTTTGTCTAAAAGGTTTTTCTACTCTCCCTAACAAAATATAAAACTTTCCCCTCAAAACATACTGGTCTGATGGGTAGGAGAGGCAATAGTTAGTCTATATTATCTATTATGTTGTCTATCATATTGTGGTGCAGTATTATTATAGAGCTGCAGGAACAGCTCTAGAGTTAAGGCAATTTGCACTCTCAGTTAAACGCATGGAAATTCTACTCATTATAATAAGGAGATGATTTAGCCTATCAGTGTGACATTTTGTAGGGAGGATCACTTTGGTGAGGGGTAGAAGCTGTCCACAATTCAGAGAAATTGTATGAAAAACAGGTAAGTTAAAGACATTTGAATTGTGGAGTCGGAAGTGTGTTTTCTTCCTTTTGTGTCTTTTTCTCTTGATGGGAATTTTAAAGTTATCCGTCTAGAGGTGTCAGAAAATTCAAGTGTGCATTCTAGTGTGCATTCTACTCCATTCCTGAGTTTGGATTTTTAAAATCTGTCATGTTGTTTTTTAAAGGTGGAGACAAACTAGTTCAAATGATATTCATTTCATTTCATTTCAATTTTAATTTATATCTCGCACTCTCTTGAACAAGTCGACTCGAGGCGAGTTAAAATAATACAAAAAATATACCAAAACATAAGCAACTAGGTTTTACATCCCACACAGGGGAACCTAGAAATAACATAATCACATAATAACAGTATGCTTGCCTTCCAGCACAGTACACAAGCCAGGGGGAGAGTACAAAAGTCAGCGTTTACAGAGTTACACTCCTCAGTGCATCATGAATTACAGAGCTCACAGGGGGACAGATGCAGGCGCTTCCCGGCTCTCCGACAGGAGAGAGGAGCTCAAGTGTGCATGTGCGAACCAGCAGAACTGATTGTTTATTACAAATAACTCAGAATTGGATGCATCAATCGGTATCATATTTCAGAAGCACTTGTTATTGATCTCATTCTTGAAGCCTGTGAAGTTTGGGGTCTCAACTTATCCAGGGGGAAGAGATATTGATGAATCAAATACTCGAGGACATTGTGAATTTTGACCACAAGCAATTAACATTTAAGCAGTTATAACATTTTATTTTCCTAATGGATCTCTTTCAAACTTTGTGGATATGATGGTCGTCACAACTTACAGCCATGGTTAAATTTTCAGAAATGTAGGTCAAGTGGTTTCTGCAAAATCGGGGCTTCAGAAGTCCCCTGTTTATAATGAAAGGTGGCTGTATATTTAAGTATTCAGGAAAAGGAGAAGGTAAAATGTAGGGTACGAGGAAGAAAAGGTATTGGTGGTAATACCTAATAAATAAATAAATAAATAATACAATGAGGGTTAGGGAGGATTTTTGTGTGCAAGCACCACAGTTCTGTAAACGCAACCTGACAAGCAGAGCTCTCACACAACGGAGAGAAAATACCTGGCCCTCCCATTATAAAGGGTTGCAGTGCCCTCCTCCAAAGTGCCCCTGATGGTTGTGAGAGGCAGCAGACATTGAGCAATCACAGAGTGCCATGAGAATTCTGGGGCCTGCTTGTGCTGCTCATTGGCCAGAGATACATCCATCACATACTGCTGAGCTGCTCGTCCCTCCCAACACAGGCACAGTTCAAGAGTTTAACCTAGTTAAGACTCTGAGATGTCTGCTCCCTCCTCTCCACTCCACATTTTCCCTCCAAAAAGCAATTGCCACAGCACTAATAATAACGACAATGATAACTACATTGTCGTTTTTGTTTCTCATTATCATTTTTGTTATTGCTTTTGTTATCATTTTTGTTATTGCTTTTGTTATCAATATTAGGGGTGGGACCCCGGGCCCATTACCGGTTACCGGATTTACCGGTTACCGGTTTCACGAAAACCGGATTCCCGGATTAAATCCGGTATACCGGTACCGGATTTAATCCATTGCTTTCAATGGGGCGCTGTGTCCCCATTGAAAGCAATGGAATAAATTCCTCCCC
>QEPC01009848.1:374653-408531 GCA_003113815.1 Sphenodon punctatus | reverse complement strand
TTTTTTGACATTGCAGCCATTTAAAAATGGCTGCAATGTCAAAAAACCGGTACACTGAAATCCGGTACCGGGGGCCGGATTACCGGGCCGAATCCGATAATGCCGGTACGCCCGATACCGGCATTATCGGATACCGGATTCTACCGGTTTCCCACCCCTAATCGATATCATTATCATTACCATTATCAGTATTCTTCATTGTTGTTTTTCTTATCGTTGTCATACTCAGTTGTTTTCATTATGGCAATAATGAAAATGAAAACGATAATTTTCGTTATTGTTATTTTAATAACAAAAAGAGCATGCACACCCCTATTTGTTCAGTCCATTGTTTTTGGTGTCAAATAAATTTATGAATTTTAGTAAATTTATGAATTTTAGGCCCGTCTTCTGAGGGTATTGTGCAGGTTTCCTTTGAGACTAAGGACTGAGAGATCGGAGATAGAGTAGTCATTCTGGGAAAAGTGACTGCCCACTGTAGAGTCAGTGACTTTGGCCCTTTTCACATGAGATGCCCCCAACCATCTCCACTCAGTTTTGCTGTATAGAGATGGGTGGAGGTGCCCGTAGGACTGCAGTGGTGGATGGGTGGGGGTGCATGCGTACTCCTGGTACGCTCATCTCCACCCATCACCCACCCACAGAGCAATGGGCTCCAATGCAGGTTGCTCCGTGTGTGGAGATGGGTGTGCACCAGTGGGGATGGGCACAAACTGACCTCCACCCACCATGGCCACATACCCATTCCCCCACCCACCATGGCCCATTTGAAAAGGGCCTTTGTTGGCAATTGTACAGCCATGCAAATTCATGTGTAAGTGCAGTGATTGTTGGGTTTCATCAATGTAGTTTCCATGCTAAGTTATGGTGTTTTGAAGTTCACATGTTATCCAATGGAGAGAATGAGATTTTAAAATAATGTCAAGATAGATATGGGATTATACATACAAGAAATGTATATGTACATACATGGTTTATATGTAAAACAAACATGCCTAATGCAGAAAGGGGAAGAGGAAGGGAACAGGGGTTCAGCTAAAGCTGTGTGTCACCTTCTCCCCAGATGGAGGGAAAAGGTTGCTGAGGTGGAGCTGCAAACAGGGCTCCCTTTTCCCTCTGCACATGCAGAGATTCTGAGCCAGGGAGGTACTGAACTCACATACGTTTTCTGTATACATGTATTATTATTATTATTTTATTATTTTATTATTGTTATTAAACATTTATGTAGCACAATCAATGTACCTGGTGCTTTACAAAGTAATTGAATAGACATGGTCCATGTCCTAGGGCTTACAATCTGAGAGACGGGGGTGGGAGGGGAGACGAAGGAAGGGGAACAGAGGGAGAGACAAGGAGTGTAACATTCACAAGGATGTGAGGTCCCAGGTGCACACGAGATGGGTGCATCAAGATAAAAAGCTAGCTTAGCTTTGGCGACGATCAGCGGCATATCATTAAAGATAAAAGTCAGTTTATTCTGGGGTGGAGGGATCTGTGCCATGAAGAGTTCATTTGCATGAGATCCTGAGCCCAGTAACAAGAGGACAAGAGTCACTAATTAGGATTGCAGAGTGTCTCCAGCTCTTTAAGCACCTTTTGGAAAGCAGGGATGAGGGGGGCGAGGAGGCAGGACACCTGGGTTCATTGGGAACAGGGGGGCAGGGAGCCAGGACTCTGGTTTCTCTGAGTGGTAGGATGGGGTAGTAGGTTAGAGAATGGGAACTGGGAGTCCAGACTCCTGGGTTCAGTGGTAGGACATAGGGGCTAGTGGGTTAGAGCAGGGTGGCAGGGAGCCAGGACTCCCAGATTCAATGGGAGGGGAGTAGGGGCAAGTGGATTAGAGCGGGGGGTGGGGGGCAAGGAGCCAGGACTCATGGGTTTTCTCTGGGTGGTGAGAGGGGAAAGGAGATTTGTAAGTAATGTATTGCATGGATCACACACAAGTAAGAGCAAACGGAGCCCAAAACACAACATGTGCCTGGTTCCCATGCAGAAGTTGTGCAGATCATGTGCAAGTGAGAGCAACCAGAGCCCGAAACACAGAACATCACAGGGTTAGCAATAGTTAACATTGGGACTGGGGTGCTGCCTCTGGGAATTTATAAATGACAGTGGGAGGGGATTAGGGGCT
Organism: Sphenodon punctatus; assembly: GCA_003113815.1. Taxonomy (NCBI): domain Eukaryota; kingdom Metazoa; phylum Chordata; class Lepidosauria; order Sphenodontia; family Sphenodontidae; genus Sphenodon; species Sphenodon punctatus. Next base: position 406,397 of record QEPC01009848.1, on the reverse strand, counting down.
AGTGGGCAGGGGGGCTGGGAGCCAGGAGTCCTGGGTTCTCCTGGGAGTGGGGGTTAGTGGCTTAGAGCAGGAATGGGGTGGGAACAAGGACTCCTGGGATCCCTGGAAGGGGAGTCAGGGCTAGTGGATTAGAACAGGGAGAGCTGGGAGCCAGGTCTCCTGGGTTCTCTGGGAGGGGAGTGGGGGCTAGTGGGTTAGAGCAGGGGGGCTGGGAGCCAGGACTCCTAGGAGTAGGTGGGGTATTTATTTATTTATTTATTTATTTATATGTCATCCTTTCCATAAAGTTTCAGGCAGCTTACAGTCAAGAAAAACATCTTTAAAGTCTCCTTAATCCCCCAACCCCTCTCCTAAACCCTTAATCCCCTTAATTCCCCATTCCATCTAACCCTATCCCTGCCTGCCAAATGCCTCGACAAATAGAAAGGTTTTACATTGTTTCTGGGAAATGAACAGACGAACCTCCAAGGGGAGGGAATTCCATAATCATGGGTCAGCCCCCAAGAACGCCTCTCTGCGTGCCCTAGCTGTAAAAGCTTTATGGGCAGATGGATGCAGGGTCTGTACAGGGCAAGAAGACTGGGGGAAGCAGGGGAAGTGTCTGTATGGGGAGGGGTCAGTCAGGTGCTGGGGGAGTGTCGGCTGAGAAATGAGTGATGTGTATGCACAGACGAAGCTGGGGGGCAGGCTGGGATGGGGAAAGTGTATGTATTGGTAGCAGACAGATAAGTGCTCAGAGTTTGACACCGTACTTATTGCGATGGGTGAACCAGAGGTTGTGGAAGACCCGCCTTGTCCAGTTCTGTGGGCTCAATTTCAGTCGGAGAAGTCTGCCGAGGCGGGGGATGTTCTTGGGGCTGTTAGGGCCACTTTTTGTGAACTTGATCCATGCCCGTCCTGGCTGGTTAAGGTCAGTTGGGAGATGGTGGGGCCGTTGCTGTCAGGGCTAATCAGTGCCTCCCTTCGGGAGGGCAGAGTGCTAGACTGCCTCAAAGAGGCGGTGGTGCGGTCTCTGCTCTGCTCATCACTTGATGTTGATTCCCTCACCAGTTACTGGACGGTCTCTAACCTTCCCTTTTTAGGGAAGGTTATGGAGTGGGTAGTGGCTCAGCAGCTGCAGGGGCATCTAGACTGCACCAGTTATTTATTGGCTCCATCGCAGTCTGGCTCTCGTCCAGGCTATGGCTCTGAGACTGCACTTGTGGTTTTGTTTGATGAACTCCGCCGCAAATTAGGTCAGGGTCTGAGACTGTAACAGGGCAGCTCCCTGTGAGCCTATTGGAGCCCTGTTCCAGAGCTGCAAGCAGCTAGATACGGTCAGGTATTAGCTTGTTGGAGCATGCTCAGCAGAGCTTTGGAGGGCTGTTTGAGGCTAAGTCCACAGACATGCTCAGTAGGCACAGGGAGAACTGAGCATGCTTGGGGCCAGCTGAGAGAGGTGTCTGTAGGAGTAGTAGCTAGGGCCATGAGCTCCTGACTTCAAGAGAGTAGATGGACTGGGGGGACTGAAAGGGCTTTTAGGTTCAAGCCCAGGATGCACTGGGTGCACATATGGTGGTGGAGGCCAAGGTTGGGGCCCCTACAGGAGAACCCCACAGATTGCATCCTCCCTACTTGGGGAAATTCAGCTGACTGAGGGCTGAATAGGCGTGGCAGGGTTTTTTGCTAATTCCTGTTTTGACACCCCAGCGCCCCCATGTGGCCCTGGGAAGACCCCCTGCTACAGCATGTGGTAGAGAATGTGGGCTTACTGCAGCCTGCTGGTGCTAGGTGGAACTGCACCCTGCTTTGGCAGCCATTTTTGAGGCAAGGCACCATTTTTGGGGGGCGGGGGACTTAGGCCGTTTTTAGACGAGCGCGGCGGCGCCCGCGCTCGTCTAAAAACGGCCTTAGACTTTGCCTATTCTGACCTGCCAGAGTTGGAGATCTGCGACCAGACGCTGAGAGATAGCAGTGGAGCTGAGCATCTGAACTATGCCTGGAGGACTGTTCCCAGAGCAGTGAGTGTTGGCAGACAGCTACTCGAGCTGGTGATACCTCGGTCAGGACGGGCTTGATCCCAGCTGGGAGCCAGGAGGTTCACCCATATTCTCCAGGATGTGGATCCAGGAGAGGAAACAACTGGTGGCTGGAGGATTGCTCTCTCGAGGGAGAAAAGCTGTTAGCCTCTGGAACTGTGTGCCCATGTTACAAAAGTGGCACAGTCATCAGCCAGGACTACAGGAGAGCAGGTACTGGGGACCCAAGGTGGGAGGTGCTGCCCGGGAATGTTATAATTGTGGTGAGCCTCGAACTTTATGGAAAGCATACCTGCAAAGTTGGCGAGGCCAGAAAAGGACTCTGGGTATCCAGAGAGAGACTTTCTACAGTTCATGGCCCCATCAAATAGCCATATACCCCACAGTTCCAACACTCTACGTGCAGAGGACATGCCCCTTTGGACACTGCTCATAAAAGGAAAAGAACCCCAGCACAAGAGGGGAAGGTTTACTGGCTACAGCTAGAGGAGTAAGGTGCTGGACCTGTAAAAAACAGGGCCACATGGAAAGAACGTGCCCAAGAAGATATTCACAGAGTGGGCTGAGAAAGGTACGGATCCCTAAGGCCTCTGGAGAAGCCAGGTTTGTAAACCGGGGTACCCAAACTCGGATAAAAGCCCAAGTCATTAATAGAATGCAGAATAATATGGGGAAACTGTGTAGGATTGAGGTTACCCTCCAAGATAAGGTGGCAGATCTGCAGAAGAGCAGTGTGGCTCTGAAGAGAGACTTAAAGGAGCTGAAGAAAAAAATAACCCAGCAAAGCAGGGCTAAAGGACTGCAGCAGAACAGGTTAGCCCCTAGAAGTAGAGGAACCCTGAAACAAAGGAAAGAAAGGTTTAATTGGGTCCTGCCTTAAGACAGGAGTGAGCAAGAGGCTCAGGAAATACAGGAATTGAGTGAGGCCCAAATATATAAGGACATGCAAAAAGCCTTGCTAAGGCCCCAGGAAGGTCAGAAGCATAAGGCATGTCTTGATGAACCAGAAGAAGAAATTGAGTGGCTAGGGACCCCCTCAGCAAATACTGTAAAGAGTGGCTTGGAAGCCCAAACTCTATTAGACAGTAAGATAGAAGATGATTCAGTGCCCTCACTAGAGTCAGAAGAGGAATCTCTGTTTGCTGAGGAAAGTGAAGGGGAAGATTATAGCATTGACAATGGGTGAAAACAGACATGACGCTAACCACCCTTTAACTACCCTTGGTGGTTATTTATGCATGTTGCAGGGCTGTATTGGTGCCCTATGCAGCCCTGCAACATGCATAAATGACCACCAAGGGTGGTTAAAGGGTGGTTAGCGTCATATCTGTTTTCACCCTTTGGAGAGAAAGAATGCCCCAAGGAGAAAGAGGCCCAAGTAGACATGAGGGAGTTAAGTCCTGGAGCTGTTTATAGTGATATAACTGATGAGCTGGAACAGAAAATAAAAAAGAGAACAGGAGTTGAGAAGGCCCCTGGTCTCCCATGGGATGGAAGTAGATGGGGCCAAATTGAGGAAAATAAAGGTGATTCCAAGCATACATTATAAGAGGACTAAGAAGTTGGAAAAGCAAATGGATGTTATAACAAAGATAGAGGAATCTTTAGGATGAATAGCGAGTGCAAGTGACAGTGATGTGGAACTGGACCAGCACTTGGAGAACTTGGGTGTGGAAAGACTATAGGCTAGAATGAGAATGTCTAAGGGGAAAAAATGGCTGGGAAATTAAACCTTGAATTGTGAACTCTGTAATGTGTGGGGTCATAGCCAGCCAAATTGCCCCTTTGATAAGGAGTAATCAGAACTCCTGGGAAAATGGTATAACATGCAAAAGGTTGACCTATCTGACTTGAGAAGTTTGTTAGGGTCCCAGGGGAGGATAGTTGGAAGGAATGGGTGGACCGCTATTCCACACCCCAAGAGGGAATTATAAGAAAGCCCGGTGTCGGGGTATTAGACAAACACCTGATGGAAACCCACATCCTCCTAAGGGACTGGTAAGCCAACCTATTGGCGATAGGCTGGCTCCTTAAGGAGGGAGGAGTGTAACAGGGCAGCTCCCTGTGAGCCTATTGGAGCCCTATTCCAGAGCTGCAAGCAGCTAGATACTGTCAGGTATTAGCTTGTTGGGGCATGCAGAACTTTGGAGGGCTGTCTGAGCATGTCCACAGACATGCTCAGTAGGCACAGGGAGAACTGAGCATGCTCAGGGCCTATAAAGGGCCAGGGCTCAGTTGAGAGAGGAGACTGTAGCAGTAGGAGCTAGGGCTATGAGCTCCTGACTCCAGGAGAGTAGATAGACCTTGGGGAGGGGGGAACTGAAAGGGCTTTTAGGTTCAAGCCCAGGATGTACTGGGTGCATATATGGTGGCATAGGCCTTGGTGGTGAGGGGCGGTAGGAGACCAAGGGTGGGACCCCTTCAGGGGAACCCCACAGAGTGCACCTTCCCTACTTGGGGAAATTCAGCCAATGGAGGGCTGAATAGGCATGGCAGGTTTTTTTTACTAATTTCTCTTTTGACACCCCAGCACCCCTGTGTGACCCTGGGAAGACCCCCTGCTACAGGGTCGCTCAACCCTGCTAATTCTATTAGTTCCATCAGCTGCTGTCGATACCGTTGACCATGAGATGTTGGTGCCTCACTTGCAGGATTGAGCCGGAGTGGAGTCCTCACGTGTGGAGTCCTGCAAGGTTCCATTCTGTCCCCTCTCCTGTTTGACATCTACATGCAGCCACTTGGCGAGGTTGTGAGACGGTATGGGGTGCGGTGTCATCAATATACTGATGACACCCAACTCTACCTCTCCTTTTCATCTGACCCAGACCCAGCAGTCTCAGTGCTTACCCGATGTCTGGTGACTGTAGGGTAGAGGACTGGATGAGGGCAAGCTGACTGAAGCTGAATCCTGACAAGACAGAGGTGATGGTAGTGGGTAAGGCAGTGGGTGTGGCAGTTACCATCATTGATGGGATTCACCCTCCACTGGCTCCCCAGGTTCTCAGTTTGGGCGTTCTCCACCTGCAGCTCTGCCTGGATCTCCAGGTGGGGGCTGTGGCAAGGAGTGCATTTCCACAATTATATCTGGTGCAACAGCTTCAGCCATATGCTTCAGATGGTGACCTGGCTACTATCATCCATGCTTTCATTACCTTGAGATTGAACTATTGCAACATGCTGTATGTGGGGTTACCTATGGTGATGGTCCAGAGACTGCAGCGAATGCAGAATGCAGCAGCCTGTCTCCTAAGGGGGTCAGACTGCCATGAGCACTTTAAACTGATGCTCTGGGCTCTGCACTGGCTGCCCATAGTCTTCCGGGCCTGACTCAGGGTGTTGGTTTTGACCTATAAAGCCCTATACGACCTTGGCCCAACTTACCTGTGGCATCACCTCACTCCACATGCTCTGGAGTGACCTCTGTGGTCTGCCGGGAGCGCCCTTCTTGAGGTCCCCCATGTGGTCTGGGGGTCACTATGGAGAGGGTGTTCTCAGTGGCCGCACCTCGGCTGTGGAACTCCCTCCCAGCGGAGGTGCAGTTGGCCCCGAACCTACCTTCCTTCCTTCCATTGTATGTGTAAAACCTGGCTGTTCCGCCTGGCTTTTGGCAAGGGAGATGGGGCATAGAGTGCAGTGGGGTTGGTAGGGGGGCGGTTCCTGGTTTTTGTTTGCCTTCTCTTTTAATGTGTTGCCTGATTTGGGGAGGGTATCTATGGGGGAGAAAGGTGAAATATGGGTTCTTCTGTCAGCACAGCTTTGTAGCTTGTATGAGCTCCAGGTAGCTGGATCCTCTTAAATGGGTTGTACTTGAGGGGAAAGCAGATGACAATCAATCCTCATTCAGGAGCCACAGCCCACAAACATCCAAATCCCTTTCTAATACAGTATAGGGATGAAACTCAATCTCAATATGAAAAGCCATTAGCTGTAGGCAGCGCGTCTCCATCCTCACGGTAGCTAGAGTGGATCGGGCAGGTGGTGGGCAGGGAGGGGGGGATAGGAGCCTCAGCCTAAGCTCGCCTTTCCCCTCCCCTCCCACCTGGCCACACCAGTGCGGGGTATCTCCCTTCTAACGGTGTGTCTGAGAAGCACAGGATAAATAACTACTCCTGGAGGATTGGACGGTGGAGGGGAGAACGACTTAGCCAGTAGGACACTTGCCGAGGCCACTGCTGCAGCTCCAGCCACTCACCGCAGCAGGACTGCGAAGGAGCTAGTGCTCATACCCCAGGGCGGTGACAGCCCCGGTGCCTTTCCAATGAGCACCATGTGCCCAGTTGATTGTGGGGGCGCCCAAGGGATACCCACTTTGTCACTTCCGCTGAACAGATTTTAAAGGCTCATGCGGGGTCTGTGGCTGTGCCATAGGTGTGCGCCGAAGGGTGTCGTGCCTAAGGGCGTCGCGCCTAAGGGCATTGCATGCAAGGGCACGCCCATGTGCACGTGGTCTTAGGCACCGGCGTGGCACTGGCGGCCCATGAGTTGGTCTTGGCAGTTTACTGTGCTTGGGCTATGGACACTATGAAGTAATTATATTACGTACTATTGTTTGACAATATATTTTTGGTAGTGAGTCTGGAGAGGTCTCAGGGGTGGGGGTGGGTGGGGAGTTGATCAGCCAGAGGGACAATTTGTGTAATATTATTTTTTCCTCTTGAAGGTAAGATCTATTAGATATCTCTTGGCTTGACTTTGTTTTGTTTGTTATCTGTGTGCTTTTGGCCCTGTGGTTTTTATTCCTGGGTCCACTGTAGAATGTCTCGTAAAATAAGCAGACACGGTCCTAATGACCACGCGGACCAAATGATAGCATCCAAACAGTTAAAACTGGATGCTTTTTTAACCAATGTGGATTTGTCCCTGAGGGAGCGCTTAGGGGCAAAAAAAAAAAAAAGGCTTTTGGCTATGAGGTCACTGATAAAGCTCAACACTTATCTCTAAGTCCTTTTGATGAGGTTAATTCAAGTGGTACCTCTACTAAATCAATCTTCTCTGATATTAATCTGTATGACATCCTTGCTAATAAAGTTTTCTGATAGCAGATCTGATAGGGATTGATTTTACAGCTTTCTGATATTACAAGTACCTTGGAATGCCAGAAAGACCAAATTAAATTTCTTATTGATCATATAAGGGAAAAGGAGGATAAGAATAAAAATAGGGCCTATTTAGACAGTCCTGCAGTGGCCAAGCCAAAAACTTTTCGTTCCCCCAGGCGCGTATTTTTCCCCCAGAGAAATGCTCCACATAGGGTCCATGTAGCCCGAAGTTCTGTTCAAAATAAATATTTAGGCCACACAGAATTAAGAAGAGGTTTGGCTGAGGGGCAAATGGATACCCCTAATCCCTTAAAGTTCAAGGCTAACATTAAAGCCAGTGCCTTTAGGGTGCTGCCCCTCCCCAATGGCCATCTGCCGTATTGGTTCTCTAAGGCGTCAATCCAAACCCATTTAAAAGACATACTTGGTTTAACAATTCCTTTATGGCAGATCTCTTCTAATCAAAAGCTCTCCCCTCATGGAAGGCAAATAAGGTTTATAGTTACTTTCAAGGATTTTGATATAGTACGGAAAATTCTTTTAGCTTCTGAACTTTTGTCCTCTTGGGGGGTATTGGTAAATGAGGTCTTTTCCCACCTCCAATTCTGCCCCGCTGTTTCCAACCCCCCCTACTTTGGGTCAGGTTAGCACTAAAATCAGGAAGGTTGGGTCAACTGTTCAATCTGTGGCTAACCCTCCAACCCCAGTAAGGACTTCTAAAGATCGATGCCTTGAGTCTTCGGGAAGTAGAGAGGGAAGTGTTTTGCCAATTAATAAGTGGCTCCTAGATATTGCAATGGAGTCCATCCCTCTCTTGGATATAAATGTCTGGCTGTTGTCCTGGCAATAGAACCCCTACACAGTCAAAATGCTGAGACAATAGTGGTCGATATGACATTGCTGGATGACCTAATACCAGCTTTAAATTCTCCAGCTACTAAGACATCTAAAGAAGGTGAAGGGCCTCAGGCCGTGCCAATCCCTGGGGTTAGCAATTTATTTCTACCTGAAGGGGCAGAGGATATTCTAGAGCCAGAACAGGCGGGGTTCCAGGAGGGACAATCAACGCTGAATCATGTTTTCATATTGAACTAACTGATATCTAAATATGCGCAGGGATTGAGTAGCACCCCTCTCTTTCTGTGCTTCATCGATCTCTCTTCAGCATTCGACTTAATAGATAGAGAGAGATTGTGGTTTAAGTTGAGTTGATCCTCAATAGATCCTAGGCTGCTGTTTTGGATGATCAAGCTCTATTCTAATAATACGCTTCAGATTAGATATAATGTGTCACAGCAACTCACGGGTCAGATTGATGTGACCCGTGGGGTTAGACAGGGATGCGTTTTGGCACCAGCTCTCTTTCGTTTGTATCTTAATGATGTCGTAAGTTTCATGAGTACAGAGGGCGTTCACCCCCCCTCACTTATCCGAATTATGATGTATGCTGATGATACAGTTTTGATCTCTTACACACAAATTGGTATTCATAAGAGTATGGAGAGATTTAATCTTTTTTGCCAACAAGAAAACTTACTTGTTAACTACTCAAAGACCAAGGTGCTGATGATAAGAGCAAAAAGAACCATCGCTGGTTCATGGGAAACCAAGATGTCGAGCAAGTTTTTAATTATAAATACTTGAGGGTATTATTTGTGGCATCAACTGGCTGGAGACAGCACTTTATTGCAACAACAGACCTTATGCAGAGAACCTCTAAGGTGATTCAGAGCCATTTTTCCCCAGTGTGGGAGATTAGTGGGCCCTGCGCTTCGTTTATTTCACGCTAAAGCAGTGTCTCAATTCTTGTACACTGTAGCTGTCTGGGGTTTACATTTTTTGAATAACATGGAGTCGATACAAAATGTTTTCCTCAGGACAATACTTGGTGTTCCCAGAGGGACTCCGCAGGTTCTTGTAAGGGCAGAAACAATGTCAGCTACTATAAAGTTGTACGCCCTGATGCAGTTGATAAAATTCTGGCTTAAGGCTGTGGTCTTTCCCCCTGATGTAAATTCTTTGCTTAAGATAGCTTGGGGAAAAGAATCATTTAATCCATGGGCCCAACTGGTAGAGAAAGAAGTTAACAAGTTAGGGTTTTCAAGGGCATCTTTGTCCCCTCTGGGACTTAAGGCGGCTACAGCACTGATCGTGAGGAGGATCAAAGACCAGGGCGGACAGCTTGAAGATGATGCTATTGGATCTCAAAGCGTCTCTCCAAACTTCCTACAGAATAAATTAATGCCAAATAACCAGAGCTATGTATGCCTATGGGAAAACTGGCAACTTAGGCAGGCTCTTACACTAATACGATTTAATGTGTTCCCCTCTGAGATGCTAGAGGGAAGATACATGGGTACCCCCAGTGAACTTCGTTTCTGCCTACGTTGTACTGAACGGGTCGTGGAAGATAGAGCACATGCAATTTTTTTCTGCCCCACCTACGCTGGTGCTCGCGGCCTTTTTTTGGATGACCTTATTGGGAAGTATGTTAAAATACCTTATGACAAATTATTGTTAAAGCTCCTGAGGGCCTTCGATTTAGATGCTTCTAGAATGGTGGCCAGATTTTGTGTCCATGTTCTGTGGTATAAGAAACAGCTATTTTCCCCCTAAAATCCAGTTTGTAAATTCTCTGGCTGAGAGAAGTTTATTCATTATAATATAATCTTAATTCCGTTCCATGCTCAGAGGGGTTGGGATAAACCCATGCCATAAAGAAATGGATTGAATTGAATTATACAGAGGCCAAGACTCTCCCGCACTTAAGCTCCGTGAAAGAGCTAGGGCTCAGCTTAGAACAGTACTCCCTTTTGGTATAACTATATTATGGTTAATAATACACCAGTTGTATAAGGACATCTGTACAATTTACTGGAGGAAAGGAGGACACTTATCTAGAAATATAATCAAACACTATGGTACGCTGAGATTATCTCCAGAGCTGTATTTAATTTTAAATTCAATTGTTTTGCTTGACTTATTAGTTAAAAGGGGAATCAATTGGATCTACCTGAAACTATATCATGTTTAAATTTGACTGAAGACCTGCTAGTGGGTAAATGTTTATTATTGTGAACGTCCCTCTTGATTTGAATTAGTGCCGGATTTTTTAGTTGTGTTGTGGTGGTTTATTGTCCCACTGTACATATTTTGTTATAACCTATGGTTGAAACAATAAACTTTTACTTACTTACCTGAAGGGGCTTCTGGGTTTTTTGACCATCTAGTCATGCCGGCGGATCAGTGGGGCTTGGGGAACGCAGTTTGTGGTTCTACAATGAGTACTGGTCCTGCCCATGTGGGTATGGATGGAGGAAAGGCCTCTGGAAGCAGTTGAGGATTAGCAAGGTGCTTGCCAGATGCAGTGTCAATATGTTCCTGGAACATTGCAGGATGGAGAGCATATGATAAGGATGGTCCCTTTTTTGATTATCTGAGGGGGTTTTACATTTTGCTGCTGCAGGAAATCTGGTGCAAGGAACAGTTATTTTTTTTGGGATACAGGTCAGTTTCAATTCTGGCCATCTCTATTTATTCTAGAGGGCAGCCCGGGGGTGGGGTGGGGTGGTAATTTGTTTGTTTGTTTTCTGAATGACCCAGCTATTGAGGTCATCCAGTAAACTGAGCTTCCCCCAATAGCAGCTGGAGTAGTACTTAAAGTGGGGTTTCTTCAGTTCATATGTGTGTCGGTGTATATGCCCCCAACAAATGCACGTGGATTTGAGCTGTCCTTTTGGTCATGACTTGAGCGTTTGGTTGATGATTTAACGGCTATTTTTCCCTTGGTTGGACTAGTTCTAGCTGGTGATCTAAACACCCGTCTTGGACCAGACAACAAAACTCTTGGAGCTGCTAGTAATATAGAGATTAGCTGTAACACCCTGGGCCTCCCAAATAGGCGTTCTAAGGACTTAAAAGTTAATGCCTCAGGCATTGCGATGGCAAACTTTCTTGCCCGTGAGGACCTGGTTGTTGTTAACAGCTCTATTTCAGATGACCTTGAAGGAGAATTTACGTATATAGCGCACCAGTGCTCCAGTGTAGTAGACTTTTTGGTGGCAACACCTTGTCTGATTCCACATGTAACCAGATTCGGAGTAGAGTCAGCAATATATAGGAATCATCTCCCTCTGGCCTTTGTCCTCAATGTCACAGAATTTGTGGGAAGAACAACGGTTGATATTTGTACTAGTGTAGTGTCTAATCCGAGGGGTTCTATTTCCAGAGTACGCTGGTCTCCGGAGTTTTTGGAGATGATACTAGGGGTACTGTATAGCCATGATTGCCAAGGGCTTAAATACTCTATAATGGCTTCTTCCTCTGCTAGCTCAGTGATAACAGACTACCACCTCCTTATAAAGTTATTGTTACCACTGCTTACTAAGCGCAGTTCAAATCCATTTTATAAGAGACCATTAAATTCCAAGTCTAAACCTTGGTTTGATACTAAATTTAGAGCCTTAAAACATGATATGTTGGAGATTAGGGATGTGCGAACACAACACGTTTTGGATTTTCAGACGTTCGGTCTTTCGGTTTGAAACCCGAGTTCGGGTTCGGATGTTCGGTTCAGCGGAGTTCGGTTCGGCCAAACATCCAAAAATAGAGCTATCAATACCAAAGTCGATACTAAATTCGTAGATTTTTTCGGTATCTGTACCATTTGGCCCTGGGACCACCCCTGGTCTCCACCCCTGATGCCAGGAAGTCTGCTCCTCGGCTGCCTCCCCTTCCAGTCACGTTTTTCCTCCCAAAGTCATGTTTTTCCTGACCTCGAACTCATCCAAATTCACCTGAACATGACCGAACTGTTCGGCCGTTTTTGAGTTCGGTTCTGACGTTCAGTTCGGATGTCCGAACAGACCAAGTTCGTGCCGAACTCCAAACATCCGAACTGCATTTGCACATCCCTATTGGAGATATACCACCATTTTAGGACTATCTCTGCCCTTAGATTACCTAAAGAATACTTCGAGCTTAAGCAGCAACACAGGAAATTTATACCGGGGGGGGAGGAATATCTCACTGGGCAGCTGGTTTTTATTACCAGCTTTAAAGGTTCTGGATGCTAAACCCAGAGCTCAGTTCATGTATGGTGCAGCCATTTGGGCAATCCAGTGCCCATCTGATCTAAACATTTTTCAGGCTAAATTCCTGTGCTTCCTCCTTAATGTTCCCAATGGTGTTCCTTCAGCGGCCGTATGACTGGAGTTGGGTCAGACTTCTTGGACCTATGAATCTTGGAAATTGGCAATCAGCTTATGGCTGCGTGCTAACTTTCCCATAAAACCTGGATATGGCTTATTTTTATATTTGAGGGAGGACTCCTCTGTCAGTTCTTGGAGTAAATTAGTGGCCACTAAGATCTGTGTCCTGGGTTTTTCCATTCCTGATCTGTTTCTGAAGGGGTTAAGAGCTGCTAAGGCTGAAATTTTGGGGAGGCTAAATGATATTTGCAGACAGGAGGATTTTGCAGCTGTTTCTCTCTGTGAGTCCTTAGCACAATATAATGAACTGGTACCAGATGTGGGCCAGATGGCTAATTATTTGTCATCACATTGCACTTTTAGGAGATTGTATCTCTTTATGTGCGCCAGGTTCAGTGTTCTGCCCACAAGAGTTTTGGAAGGCAGATATAGGGGGCTGCCCTACTCCTTGAGGGTTTGCCCATTTGATAACATTAAGGCCGAGTCTGTGGGACACATCATGTGCCATTGTCATTTGAATGACAAACTAAGGGCCAAATGGCTGACTGGATACCTGTAAAATTGGCCAGGCAGAACAACTTCTGAAATAGTGAGCCGTCTCCTGTCTGATAAAACGCCTGCAATGACACAGGAAGTTATGTTTTTTCTGCTCCTTGCCTTCCAGGACAGAGAGAAATTTCTCTCCTTCAAATTGTCTGAATAGTTTTTGGAATTTTATTGATGTTTTGGATGTTTTTGATATTTCATCTGACTATTTTTAGTATTTTAACTAATTTGAAATGTACATAAGTGCTATTTGTTTGATGTGTTAAAACCTTTTTCTACTATGGCCTTGACTACGTAATAAATGAAATGAAAGGAAATATTCTCAGGAATCTTGTAGAGAATTAGGCACTCGGTGAGTTTTTCCCAGTTGAGAACGAGTCAAGAATTGGCCGTTCTCAGCACCATTCTCAACGAGAGTCTCGAGAAAAACTCCACAGATGCAAAATGGCCACTGTGGCCATTCCACGAATGCGTGGTCCTTTTCCAAAACGGTGCCAGCAGTGTCACCGCCATTTTGGAAAAGGCAGCCATTCTGTGCATGTGCAGTGGCCATTTTATACATGTGCAGACTAGTCGCTCTTTCCCTAAATGACAGCAAAGCTGCCGGCACCTTTTCAGAAAAGGGCCATACATGCACAGAACAGCCCTGTGCTAAATGTGCTCATTTAGCACATGAGCAGTATTTTTAAAAAAAAAAATTTTTTTTTTTTTTTATGAGATCTCTCATGAAATTTAGTACTGGGGCTGAGATCTCAATGAGATCTCGGTTCCCAGCACAAAATCTTGTGAGAGTCTCATGAGAAAAAAAATAATCTCATTTCAACCCTAGTATAGTACTTTGACATACTAGGACAAATATTTGCCTTCCCTTAATCACCTGTGTAATAAGCAGATGCACTTGAGTTGCTACCTCAGAGGGGAGCTATAGATGAAGGAGAAATTATGGCTACTGTGGAGCCAGGGATTAAGGCCATAATATTGTGGTGGGGAGGAACTTGCTGTTCCCAGCTTCAGTGTTTTCCCCAACCAGCAGAGGAAGAGTATTTTTGGTACTGAAGGACCAAGGCAAAGTGTGGATGCATGGATCCTAAGTTGTAAGCGAGCACAATATCTGGGACTGTACATCTTTAGTGCTTACATGGCGCACAAGTTAAGGTGGCAGCCTTGACTTACAATTTCCATGCTTTTTGGAGCATGGTTGAATTTGTAAGAGCCTTAACTGCTCTCTTAAACCAAAGTTTTTTGATCCTAGAATTATTTTCATTATTAAAGTGATTTCAGTGTTCAAAGTGCTTTGCAATCCTTAACTAGGTCACCATCACAAAAACCCTGTCAGGTAGGTTTTTTATTAGTCTCAGTTTCCTAACTGTAAAATGGGAATGAGACTCAGTGACTTTCACAAGGCCACCCAGTGAGTTTATAATTAAGGGGGTATTTGAGTCCTTGTCTCTCAGGCCAAACCAAACACCTTATCCACAAAGCTGCACTGGCTCTCACTAGACTACAGCTTTACTTCCAGCATTTCATTATCGGAGAGCAGGGATTTAAAAAATACCTTTTAGCATATGTACATTTTCTTTTGCTTTATAGACATAAATCTGCATGACCTCTGAAATGAACAAAAATGTTATACATCTTTATGAGAGAATCCCCCTTCCTCCACCCCACTAAAAAAAACCTTTTCCTGCATAGCACTTGAGGTTCCTCTCATCATAAGCTAGAAAATCTATTTGTTTTAGAAGTCACTAGTTTATATATTCACTTACCATACTGCAATTTTTAGATTTTTGTCATAGACTTTTATAGATTGATTTTTCAAGGTAATAAGCATCCAATTTCCCCTTGAAGCCGATAGGGGCTACACCTTTACCAATATACCCCAGAGAACAAAATATTCCGCTATGCAGGATGTGTTTCTCCATTGGTTTACTCAGAGTAGTAACTTCCATCAGTGCAAAATGAAGGTTAAATTTTCCCAATCTAATGTGGTTTTGAAAGGGGGCAGGGCTTTACAACACTTTATGTATGGATATAAAAGACTATAGAAAGAAAAGAGAAAACCCAATATACTAATAATATAGAAGTCCAAGAACAGTTTGCAAAAGACTAAACAAATTAACACTTTTCTAATGAATTTCTGGAGCAGCAATAAATATGGACCAGGATTTCCAAGAAAAATCCATTGCCACTGAACCAATGAATGCTGCACCTCTACTTAGCAAAGACTGGGGTCTCTGTGGGGTTGGAGAAAACAGCTCAGCTGATCTCCTGGATTCTAGCTTAACCCACCACTAAATCTTACTTGATAAGAGTATGTGGGAGAAAATGGTTGGGGAAATGCAGGTACACATCCAGAAACCTGCAGGGATGGACCCTACTTACTACCTGCCCATCTCTTTTGAACATCGGTGGATAGTGGTTGTACCATTGTACTCACCTGGTTGATTCCAGTACTCAAAGGGTACTTTCAGACGTTACGGCCGGCCGGTTCACCACAGCGAACCACCAGGGGGGGCGAACAGCGCAACCACGCCCGGGGGTTGGAAAACGACCCAAACAGACGTGCCGGGAACGGGACCACGGGCCGGAACCGGGCCGCACCATCGCGGCCCGTGGCAGCACAACAGACGTGCAGCCGAACCCCCGGCGGGCGCTAAACCCCCACAAGGCACCGGGCAGGGGCGGGACACAGACATGGCCGACTGAGGGCAAACGAAGCCACAAGGCACACAAGGGAACGCCCACACAAGGGAAACGGGAAGGGAGGGGGGAAGAGCGAGAACAGGCTGACAGCCGGCTCACACAGCGGTCCCGCAGCGGGGCACAATGCACGGCCACACGCCCGGGCACACACACACACACACACACACACACACACACACCAGGGAAAGGCCGGGAAGGGGGGAAGGGGCGCCCGGAAAACCCCACCCGGAACACCGGCAGGGAGGGGGGGGCACCACCACGGGGCAAGGCACAGACAGCAGCAACCCCCACCCCCACACCACCCCAGTCCAGTCCAGTCCAAGGAGGTGCCCCCACAGGAACAGAGGCAGTCTCGGGGGGGGGGGGCGGACCCCCGGAGCAAGGCACGTTGGGGGCCCCCAAAGCACAGCGAGGCCGGCGGAGGGGCGCCAGGAGGAGGAGGAAGGGGGCCCCACAGTCAAAGGCTGGCACAGGCAGGGCAGCCGGGTCCAGCGGTGCTCCTCCGCAGCACCAGCGACGCTCAGGCAGCACCCACGGAGTCACGGGGATGGAGGGGGCCCAGGACCACGGCCAGGGGCAGCAGCAAGCAGCGAGGCGGGCGGGAGCTCACCGAGGTGGGGTCCGCAGGTCGGGAGCGGCCAGCGGGGACCAGGGCCCCCCCCCGGGCCGGGGCGGGAGCCCACACGGGGGCACCACGCCGGGGGGGGCAGGCCAGCGACGCGGGGCTCACGGGCCGCTGCCGGGGGCCCCGCTGGCCCCAGGGCCCGGGTGGCCCGCCCGGTGGACCAGGTGGGGCCAGTGCAGCATGCCCCGGCGGTACCCCTGCAAGGACATGTAGTGGGCGATCAGGTAGTAGGCCTCGAAGGGATCGGGCATGGTGAGGGCCAGCTGCACATCCACACGCGCCCACACCGCCAACAGGGATGACATCTCCACCGCGGAGGGCTCCGGCACACAGCAGGCAGCAGAAGGGGGCCACGGAAGATGCCCCAGCTCCAGAAGCCGCTGGAACGCCGCCCCACGGGTGCGCTGGTACCCACGGGCCCCGTGAACACAGGAGAAGTAGCTCACGGCCAAGGCAGGGCCACCCTCGGCCAGGCACTCCGAGTAGGCGCCCAGACCACACACCACCAGCGCTGACACGGTCTCCGAGGCGCTCCAGGGCACATGGGCGCACAGCACCTCCGGGATGCGCCCCTCGGGGAAACGAGCCAGCCCCAGGGCCTCCGCATGCAGCCGGCAATCACGGGCGCTCACCACATGGCCAAAGTAACGGAGCCCGGAGCTCAGGCTCTCGTAGGCACCTGCACGGCTCCCCGGCCCGGCCAGGAGCAGCTGCACGGCAGGGGTGTGCCACAGGTCGCACAGAGACATGGTCTCGCGGAAGGCCCAGATATGGGGGGCCCCTTGGGGGCCGGACAGCGGGAGCCCCATGGATGGGCAGCCAGCCATGGTCCAGCACAACAGGGAATGGGACACGGAGCCCGGAGGGCACACAGACTGCCCAGGGCCGGGAGAGGCTCGGCCCGGCCCCCGGGACAGGGAACACGGGCCCGCACCGCAACATTGTAGCACAACAGAGCGAGGCGTGGGGTGCGGGCCCGGCACAGCTGCAGAGAACAACAGCGAGCTCTCTGTCTGCCTAATCGCACCTTCAAGGCCATCCCGCTACAAACAGCGAGGGGAGGGGGCCCGGGGTGCTGGGGGCGGGAGCAGCCGGAACGCACCGGCACAGGGCGCGCGCAGGCCCGCGAGGCCGACCCCCGGGCGGAGCCACCAGCACCGGGCCGCCATAAGCGCTCCCAGCCCCCACCGGGGCCCCAGCACCATGGAGCGCGATAGGGCAGGTGGGAACTGGATGTTCCTCGCGCTCGCGGCTGAGTGGCACCGTGACCACACTGAGCAGCTGTGCCTCCTGACCGAGAGGGTGCACCTGGCCGTCCGCCTGCGCTATGTCCTGGCCCTGCGGGCTGGCGTGCGCCTCCGGGGCCAGCAGGCCCGCAGGAGAGTCCGTGCCCGGCTCAGGGCTCGGCGCCGGGCCTGGGGGGCGTGGCTGGCCGCCTGCCGGAGCCTCACCCGGCCCGCTGCGCTCCGAGGGGCCGCGAGGCGGTTCCGCTGGGCAACGCAGACCCTCCGCCGGGCAGCGCTGCTGGCTATGCCCATAGCGCGGAGCCTATGGGTCACGGAGCGGCCCCAGGCCTGGTGGGAGCGGGCCCAGGCCCACTGGGGGGAGGCCGAGTGGGGGTCCCACTTCCGGATGGGCAAGGCCACCCTGCTGCGCCTAGCGGAGCTCCTCACGCCCTGGCTGGAGCGGCAGCACACCTCCATGCGGGAGCCCATCCCCATGGTCCAGCGGGTGGCCATAGGGGTCTGGGCCCTCGCAACGCCCGACTCCTGCCGCTCCGTGTCCCAGCACTTCGGGGTGGGGCTCAGCACGGTCGCCTGCATCGTGCGGGATGTGTGCGAGGCTGTGGAGGGCGTGCTCCTCGACAGGACCATCCAGCTCCTGGACCAGGGCGCTGTGATGGCTGGCTTCGCGGCCGGGGGCTTCCCGAACTGCATCGGAGCCGTGGACGGCACACACATCGAGATCCTGCGCCCGGCCGCGGGGGAGGCCCTGGAGTATGTGAACCGGCACGGATACTACTCCCTGCACCTGCAGGGGGTGGTGGACCACCGGGCCCGCTTCATAGACATCTACACGGGCAACTCCGGCCGGAGTCACGACGCCAGGATCATGACCATCTCCCCCTTCTATGCCCGCATGTACCGGGGGGACTTCGCGGACATGGGCATGAGGTGGATCGAGGGGGTTCCCATGCCCCCCTGCATCCTGGGGGACCCCGCCTACCCCCTGACCCGCTGGCTGATGAAGGTCTACCCTGTCCCGAGCACCCCTGCGGAGCAGGTATACAATACCCGCCTGTGTGCGAGCCGGACCGTGGTGGAGCGTGCCTTCGGGGCCCTGAAGCAGCGCTGGAGGAGTATAGCTGGCCGCCTGGACTTCACCGTCCCCACCTCCGCCCTGGTGATCGGTGCCTGCTGCGTTCTGCACAATGTGTGCGAGACCGAGGGGGCGGCCCTGGAGTACCCCGAGCCCCACCGGCCCCCCGGTCCTGTTCCCCTGTACGTGAACGCAGGGAACCCCCGGGAGTACCGGTATGCCAAAAGGATCCGGAACGCCCTTGCAACCCACATCGCCCGGGGGGGCCCGCTGTGAGGGCCTTCCCGCCCCTGGGGGCCCCACCCCCCGTTCCGTGCCCATGCCCCTGTACACGCGGTCCCACAGCCCTGTCCCCCCCACAAACGGGCCGGGGACAACTGTCTATTTACAACACTTTATTGCCCACACAGTTCACACAATCACCCTGTGCCCCCTCCCCACCCCCGTGCCCGTGACCCCGTCCACCACCCGCCCTCATGTGGCCCTCCCCCTCCCCCCCCTTCCCACCATCCCCCCGCGTTTCCTGGGCCGACCCCTCGTGCGGCCGCTTGGGCCCACCGAGCTCTGGGAGCTCCCCTCCCCCCCACTGTCCGTGTCCCCTGCCGTGTCCTGGGCCGGTCCCGGCCCCGGCAGGGGGCCGGGCGGCGGATGGGCAGCTGTGCCCGGTGCCCCGGTCGCGCCCCGGGGGGGCTGGACCCTCCGGAGGCCCGGGGGCACTGGGAGGCGCATGCGAGGGCCCTGGGGCCGGGGGGGCGCCAGGGGCGGCAGGGCTGGGCCCGGGGGCGCCGAGGGGCCCGGCATGGGGACCTGGGCGGGCAGGGCGCCCGGAGGTGCGCCGGCCATCACGTAGGCACACATGGTGCCCGCATGCAGGAGCAGGGAGGTCCCAATGTCGTGGGACCTGTCCATCTTTGCACTGTGCTCCCGCACCATGCCCTGTATGTCCTGCCGGAGGCCCCTGAGCAGCCCCTGCTGCCGCTGGTGCTCCCGGCGCTCCCGCCTCCGCTCCAGGCGCACCTCCGCCTCCAGCCGGCGGTCTGTCTCCAGGGCCTTCTCCATGGACCGCTCTATGGCCGCCTCCATGCGGTCCACGGAGGCGATCATGCGCTCCCCCTGTTCCTCCGCCCTGCGGACGATGTCCTCCGCTTGCTCCTCCCTGCGCCTGCGGACCCGCGCCCGGTACTCCCGCATCCGCTGGGCTGGGGCCGCGGCCGGCGGAGGCGCCGCGCGCGGGGGCTGCCCTGTGGAAATGGGCGGGTGGGTCAGTGCAGGGCCCTGTCCCCTAGCGGGGTCGGGTCCCGGGGCCCCCTGCCCCCCCTCCCCCACTGAGGCCGGAGGCCCCCCTGGGCTGGCGCCCGGGGGGCCCTCCCGCCATCCCAGCCCTCCCGCCTTACCTGGGTCCGGCACCTGCTCTCCTGTGCCCTCCGCGGGGGCCTGCACCGTCTCGCTGGCCCGGTCCTGGGGCTCCCCATGTCCTGCGGGCGGGAGAGGGGGGAGCGGGTGAAGGGGGCTGGTTGTGGCCCCTGCAGCAGGGCCCCCACCCCCGCCCCTGCCACCGGCCCCCTGGTCTTGCCCCCCCCTGCCCTGGGGGCCCGCTTACCCTCTATGTCCGTCTCCGAGCCTTCGGAGCCCGGCGCCTCACCCTGGGAGTGCTCCCCCTGGGACCACTGGCTGAGGGTGGTGAAGGTGCCGACCTCCGACTCCGCCTGGCCGGCCCGGCGTTGGGATGTCTCCGGGCTGCTGCTGGGGGGGGGCCTTGGGGCTTCTGCGGGTCCCGGGTGGTCCTCCTGGGGGTGGGGGTCCCCTGAGCTCGTGTCTACCGGGCGGGCGGCGAGGGGAGGGGGTACCTCGGCCCGCTCCCTGCCCTGGACCACAGCGCTGCCCACCAGGCGTGGGGCAACGATGGAGCCCTTCATGTGAAGGATGCGGTCCAGGGCATCGTAGTAGGGGGCGGTGCGGGCCCCGTGGCCGGAGCGGCTGTTATTGTCCTTGAGGGCCTTGTACCCCCTCTTGAGCTCCTTGGCCTTCGAGCGACACTGGTTGACAGTGCGCTCGTGCCCCGCCGCCTCCATGTCGCGCACGATGTCCCGGTAGACATGCTCGTTGCGCTGGTTTATTGCGAGCTCCACCTGGTACTCGAGGGTCCCCCAGATCCGTATGAAGTCCCGGGTCTCCTGGAGGCCCCACTGTCCCCCTCTGTGATAGGCCTTCCTCCGGCTGGGCCCCTGCTGTTCCTCCTCCCGGTGCAGCTCATGCTGCACCTGCCTCTGCTCCTCCTCCACCTCCTCCTGGGGGTGCGCCTCCGGGGGCCGGGGGCCGGGCTCCTCCTGGGGCTCGTCCGCCCGGGCCGACTTTCGTGTCTGGGGGGGGGAAGGGGGGTGGTTGGTTGCTGGGTGAGGGTGTGGGCCCTCTCGGGGGCCCCCTGCCCCCCTGCCCTCCGCCCGGGGTCCCCCTGCCCCCCTGCCTTCCGCCCGGGGTCCCCCCGGCCCCCTCCACAGGGGGTTCCCCTGTGCCCCCTGTTCCCCTCCCAGTGGGTGCCCTTACCCGTTTCCTGGGTGCCTCCTGTGGGCCTGTTCCGGCCGCTGTCCCCGGGGCGGCGCGACCCGGCTGCAGCTGTGGTTGGTGTTCCCGGGGCGCCTCCCTGGTCGGGTGCTCCCGTGTGCCCCCTTCCTGCACCTGTGCCCCCTCCGCCTGCATCGCTGGGCCTGGCTGCACGTCCTCCGCCTCCTGTGCCGCCGCTGTCGCTGTTCGTGCCTCCGCTCTCTTCCGCTTCCCTCCTCGCTCCATCCCGCCACGCTTGCTTGCTGCTGCTCTCGCTTTAAATCTCCCTCCGGTGTTTGTGTTGGTGCTGGTTGCCTGGCAGCGACGCTGCGTGCCTCGTCCCCGGCCGGGGCTCCATTTTTTTGGTTCCGCTGGGGGATTGGCGTCCAGACGTTACTTTTCCTTGGTTCCCTGTGGGGGTTGGTTTGACCACGCTTCCCGAGACCTTCCCCCGGCTAGCCCGGGAAGCGTGGTTGAACCTGACCCCATGTGGGTATTGAGCGTGATGAACATCTGGCGCATGCCGTTCAGACGTTCCGGGCCCTTTGGCCCCGCGGGGGGGTTGAGCGTGGTTCAGTGTGGTTCACCGTGATCTCGTAACGTCTGAAATCACCCAAAGATGCCACATCAAAAGGTGATACCTCTTTTTACTCAAACTCAGAACATTTGGCAGTACTATGCATCTGAGTATTAAATCACAGAAGCATTGGCCACAAATATGGAAATTTTTGCAGTATTCTGTACTTCCTAGCTTTTTGGCAGATATTTTATTTCCAATATCTTTATTTAAGATACAGAGAAAGTCATGTAGCTATTTGTTCTTTTTCTATCATCTGAACATTATTCAATTGGTGATGTTGGGATTTTAATGAATCAAAAGTTTGCAAACCAACCGCACACAGTTAAATATGCTGCCAGTGTTAATTATACTAATAATGAAAACAAAAAGCTAAAAAAACCTCTGCTGGCAGTTTGAAAACCAAACACTTTTCTTTTGCCTGGCATCAATTTAAAAATTCTAGGAAAAGTTCCCTCATTAATCTATGCAAACAATCCTATGTGAATTATAATTGGGAAAGTACGTGAGGTTGATCATGTACTAATGCAGATACAATGTGTAGGCCTTGGAGACATGTGACTCTTATGAACAGTGTACGGGTCAGTTGACATTTCATTTTTGATTCTTTAATAAGGATAAAGAATCCCACAGGGGCTTTTATTTGGCCACTAACAAAACAGTAGCTTTACAAATACTCTTCTCAAAGCTGAATTATAATGTCAGATTTCTGAAGTCATCTATGTGGGGTGTGCATGTCATTTTCATTATTACAATAACAATAACAAAAATTGCAATAATGAAAAAGACAATCGAGAATAATGACGATAATGAAAAGGACAACCAAAAATACCAATAATGATAATGATAACAAAAAGGAAATAGATAACAATAATGAAAATGAAAATGATAAAAACAATAACAAAAATTATAACAAAACAATCATAAAAATAATAACAAAAACGATAATGACAATGTCATTAACACTGTCATTATTATTAGTGCTGTGGCAGTTGGGTTTTGGAGGGGAAATGTAGAGAGGGGAGGAGGGAGCAGAGCAGACATCTTGGAGTCTTAACAGGGTTGAACTCTTGAACTGTGCCTGTGTTGGGAGGGCCAAGCAGCTCAGCAATATCTGATGGATCCATCTATTTTCTATCCTGTTCCCTCTCTTGTTCAATGTGTACATGCAGCCTTTCGGGGAGATTGTCAGGGAGTTTGGTATATGGTGTCATCAGTATGCTGATGATGCCCAACTTTAGCTCTCATTTTCATCCAACTTAGGCCTGGCAGTCTCGGTGCTTACCCAGTGCTTGGCAGCTGTGGAGGATTGGATGAGGATGAGCTGTCTGAAGTTAAATTCCGACAAGATGGAGGTGATGGTCGTGGGGAAGGCTGGGGGAGTGGTAGCCCCCATCATTGATGGGATCCGTCCTGCCCTGGTATCTCAGATTCGGAGTCTGGGTGTGCTCCTGGACCTGCAGCTTTGCCTGGATGCCCAGATGGCATCTGTGGTGAAAGGGGCAATTCGCCACTTACATCTGGTGCGTCGGCTTCGGCCCTATATCTCAGACTCCGACCTAGCCATGATCGTCCATGCTTTTATTACCTCGATATTGGACTACTGTAATGCACTCTACGTGGGGCTACCCTTGGTGCTGGTTTGGAGGCTGCAGCTGATGCAGAATGTGGCGGCTCGTCTCCTAATGGGGATGGGCCAATGCGAGCATATTACACCAGTTCTTCCCTCTCTGCACTGGCTGCCTATAGTCTTCTGGGCCCAATTCAAGGTGTTGGTGTTGACCATTAAAGACCTGTACATCCTGGGCCCCGCCTACCTGCGGGACCGCCTCACCCTCCAGGTCCTGGATCAGCCCCTGTGGTCGGCCGGGGGTACCCTCCTCAAGGTCCCCTGGGTTTATCGGGTGTCGACCTTGCGGAGAGCATTCTCTGTGGCCACACCGCGCTTGTAGAACTCCCTCCCGTTGGACATCCTCTGATGACCGACTTCCTGGCTGTAAGACCTGGCTGTTCCACCATGTTTTTCCTGAGGGAAAGGTTGTGGGTGGGTTGGGTTAGGGTGGGGGGTATGTTGTTTTTATATTGTGTTTTAATAGTGTTTTAAATCATATTATTGCTGTTTTAAATTGTTTTAACGTGTTGTTAGCCACCCTGAGATGCTTTTAGCAGGAGGGGGCCGCATACAAATTTTATTATAAATAAATAAATAAACAAATAAATAAATAAATGTATAGTGATGAACAGTGCATGCAGTCCCGAGCAGTCTCATGGCACTCTGTGATTGCTCAATGCCTGCTGCCTCCGACAACCAATCAGGGGGGTTCTGGGGGAGGGCACTGCAACTCTTTATAATGGGAGGACAGGTTTTTTCTCTCTGTTCTGTGAGAGCTCTGCTTGTCAGGTTTTGTTTACAGAACTATGTTGCTTGCACACAAAAATCCTCCCTAGCCCTCATTATATTACCACCAATACCTTTCCTTCCCCATACCCTACATTTTACCTTCTCCCTTTCCTTGCCCTTCTTCACCCTGTACATTATATATAGATAGGTAGTATAGATTAGACATTAGACATATATATTACAGACATATAGATTAGATTAGAATAGTTATATAGATAATTAATTAGATAATAGTTTTCCTTTTCCCTTCCCCTGTCTCCCCTAGCTTTAGATAGATATAAGTTGTGCATGGGACTAGATAATGATACCAATACCAAAAATAAAATCTTGGTTTGAAATGGTACCGATATCAATAACAATATCGATAATGATAATGATAACAAATATCAATAACGATAATGAATATCAATAATGATACCAATAACAAAAATGAAAACAAAAACAATAACAAAACAAAAACAAAAACAAAAATGATAACAAAAATGAAAATGACATTGTCGTTAATAACGATAATGAAAATGACATTTTTGAATAATGAAAACGAAAAACAAAAATAACATGGAGGCCTGGTGCACTCCCCTATCCATGTCACATTTTGGACGTGTTTTCTTGTGCTTTACTGCTGACACTGTTCGGTGCACCCAATAGCATGCCAGTTCCTGTAGTGCCTGCCTGTCTCTTTGTCTGTCTTGTGCACACATGTGCATGCACACACACTGTTAGGTGCATGCTATGGACAAGGCAGAGAAACAGCGGGATCAGGACCCAACCAGAGTTTCAGTGGGATCCGGCCATGTCAGCAGCAAATCCAAATAGGCAATCCAGAGGCATTGGTTATTTTAAGACGTTACGAGATCACGCTCAACCACAGACAATCCCCTGTGGTGAGGAATGGTCCCGTAACATTTGTTTGATGCCTGCCAGATGTTCACACCAGTGAACCTCCAGTGGGAATCAAAATAACCACGTTTTCGAGGATGGTCCAGGGACCATCTCCGAAAGTGTGGTCAAAGTGATTCCGGCCAGGGGTGAGGACCCGGCGAGAATCACGTTTTGCCTCCAACAGACGTGACGTTACCACGCTCACCATGGTTGAGCATGGTAATGTCTCATCTGGCCTCTGACCACAACTTGGAATTGACGGCTATGCTCGCCGCCAATTCCGGGCTGTGGTCAAAACCCTGGGGGGTGGGCGGGTGCCACGACTGTATTGGCCACTGCGCCCGCCTGTCTCCCGGAGGGTGGCCAGCCTTGGGAGGGTGGTGGGGTGGGGCTGTGCGGCTGCACGTTGTGTCGCGCAGCCCCGCCCCCCCAGATTCCCCACTGGGATCGGCAGGCACATTTGCTGGCCGTTATGGTTCAATTTCAGCAGGGAGTCAAAAGGGTGATTCCGTGACGGGGCCAAAGCCACCCCATCACGTCTGAAATCACCCATAGTCAGAGTCCAGGGAGAGCCAAAACCAGAAAGGCAATCCGAAGCAGGTGGATCAGACAGAAATAGAAACACTGGGGTAGAAGGTGGACAGTGGGGGTCAGGAGTGTGGGGATAGAAGTCAGGAAGCAGGAGACAAAGACAGCGGTCCAATGCAATTGTTCAGAGGCAGAAAACCACACACAGAATAGCAGTCAGGTTGTTGCTTTTCCTGGCTTCTGCTTCCTGTCACATGCTTCTTATACAGAGCATGCCTGGTTAAGGGCCAATCAGGGCATGGTGAGCAGGAACCCCATCAAGTTGTCCAATGGGTCAACAGGACCAAATCAAGGGTAAAGACTGTCTGTACCGATGATGGTGCAGGAGTCCCAGCCATGGACCACAAGGGCACAAGGTCCTTACACGCACACACACAGTGTATGCATTCCACTGTTATCTTTGCAATACAGGTAGAAATATGCTATTTTTCAATACACAGAGTTAAATTTCCTTAAGTGGAAGTCAGTGCACATAGCATTTTGCAGAAATTTAATTAATAAGGTTCAGGATTACATTATATTCAAGCAGTAGCCAGATTGCTTAATATCTGTGAGCTGTACAAGGACACAAGCTCTAAGTTCCTCTTAGCTGCATGTGTTTGTGCATCTGTGAGTGACCATTAATTTTTAATTCAATTCAGAAAATCTGGCACCCCAAATTTTTTTTACCAAACTTTTCTGACCCAAATAAGATCACGTCTTTTATGGTACCCAAACCAAATGTTGTGTATAGGAAATTGCCAATCTAGAAAGAGGGAGCTGTGGTTTTCGCTTTTTTTTTTTTTTTTTTTTAAATAAAGAAAAATATGATATTTTGAAGGTTAATTTTTTTTGTTTAAAGTTATGCCACTCTTTTGCACAACAGAGGCTGCTTTTAGATGAGCAGGTCACCATCATGTGACCCGCTCGTGCGATATTTCAAAATCCCGTGACGCAGGATTACACGAGACGGAAGTAGGAGATCACGCGCATGAAAGGCAGTCGCACATTAGTTGCTGACTGCGAATTAAATACCTTGATATGTGAGGTATTTAATTCACAGTCTGCAAAGGGTTGCGCGACAGCAACCCACTTGTCGAAAAGAGCCCAGAGACTACTGTGTACGGCCTGATTTCAAGGCAATCACTTGCAGATAAGGATTATGACCTGAGGGTATAATAAGTTCAGCTCTGGTGAGGCGTGGGGGCTTATTACATCACTTGATTATATTGTAGCAGCTCTGGAATGGAAGGGAAGGAAGGGGGAGGAAATTCCAGAAGGCACTTTAGTCTTGTCCTGCCTCCTGTCCAATAATGCGCTCCTTGATAGGGAAATGGCAGTTTGCATGTGTATGCAGCTTTTGGCTTGTGCGATTAAAATCTGGATGAAGAAAAAATGGCCTCTGGCTGTAAACTAAATTCAGTGTCTGTCAGTGGGAGGGGGAGAAAGGGGAAGGAAAGTGCAATAGGAGAATCACTGCAAGGACCAGAAGCACACAGGGAGGCTCTGAATATCGAAATGGTGGGAAAAATGCCCGTCAGGATAGTGTGTGGGCCCTTCCACGTGCAGAAGCACCAGGAAGTTAGGCCCCTATCATCATAGGGCTCAGAGCGCAAGGGGAGGAAGAGGAGCCACACACACCTACAAGCGTACACTGGGGGAAGCAGGGCTGGAAGACCAGTGGGGGATGGTGCAGAGGACGATAGGAGGGGGGGCCCCCGGGAGGGGGATAGGGAAAAGGGGCTTCCACACACCAGGGGGAAAAGGGGAGCAGAGGACACAGCAGGGGCAGAGAGGTACACACTGCCCGCAGGCTCACCCAACCCACACAAGCTTCCTTAGGGTCAGCAGTAGGGAAGTCTTCACTTAATCACAATCTCAATAGGATATCTGAACACAATGGGGAACAGGAGGAGAGGAACAATGGGGAAATGAACAAGGAGGAGTCACACCACAAAACCAACACTCAAGGAGTCACTTAGCTTGCACACGGGGGCCAGCCCTTCCAGGCACGCAGCTCTGTTCACCAGCATTGTTCCCTCTGAGTTGTTGGTTTATAAGGAGGAGGCCCCGCCCCCTGCGCGTGCCTGGAGGCGCGCTGAACGTCTCAGCGGGGGATTGGCTCCATGCCGCTGCAGGGAGTCTCTGTTGTGCCGGGACTAGCAGGCCCCAGGTGTTTGTCTGTCGGGGCTCTTAGGAGCGGAGGTGCACCTGTCTCAGGGGCTGGGGTATGTTTTTTGCCGTGGGGGCGGGGTTCCCGGCCGGCAAGTGTGTCCACCAGGCTGCTGAGAGATGGCGGGAGCGGCAGCGGGTGACAGTACCCCCCCTCGAAGGCCCCCCCGTGGGTGTCTGACGGGACCAGGTTTGTTGGGATGGCGCCAGTGAAAAAGACGAAGAAGGCGGGGTGCATGAACATTGGAGGTCGGTTCCCAGGATTGTTCGTCCAGGCTGAATCCCTGCCAATCGATGAGATAATGTAACCGCCCATGTCGTAACTTCACATCTAGTATGGCTCGGACTTCATAGTTTGGGGCAGCCTCCATGGTCTCAGGGTTCGGTTGCTCCTGAAGGGCCTCCGACCCTTGAAGTGGGAGTACCGGCTTGAGAAGGGAAACATGGAATGTGGGGTGGATTCGCACCCGGGGGGGGAGTTGCAGGGTATATGCAACGTCGTTTACTTGCCGTAGAACCGGAAAGGGTCCCATGTACCTATGGTCAAGTTTTGGTGACAGGCGCTTAGAGGGGTAATGTCGGCGGTCCTCCCAAACTAGGCCTCCAGGCTAAAATTGAGGAGAGAGGCGTCGATGTTGATCGGCGTATAACTTATAGCATTGTCGGGCCTTCTCCAGGGTTGTTTTAGTTAGTGCATGAGTTTGCTGGATCTGTTGGACTAGGGCTCCAGCAGCTGGTTGCAGGGAAATCGGGAGAGGCCATTTGTGGATGATAGGCATATGTGATGTAAAAGGGAGAATTTCCAAGGGACGCATTCTTTGCATTGTTATATGCAAACTCCGCCATTGGTAACCACGTGTACCAGTCGTCTTGTAAATAGTCAATATAACATCGTAAGTACTGCTCAAGATTTTGATTGACCCTTTCCACCTGGCCATTTGTTTGTGGATGATACGCGGTGGATGGGTTCAACTTCACCTTCAAGGCCTTGAAGAGCGCGGTCCAGAAGTGGGAAACGAACTGCGATCCCCTATCGCTGACAATTTCTGCTGGCCAACCATGAAGTTTCATAAAGTGCCTTAAGAACAAAAGGGCTGTACGTTGTGCAGTGGGAAGACCCTTGCAGGCGACAAAATGAGCCAGCTTCATGAAATGGTCAATGCCTACAAAGATGGTGTTATACCCTCTAGAGGAAGGCAGCTCAACGATAAAATCAAGACTTACTCTCCGCCAGGGCCCGGAGGGAGTTGGGGTAAGTTGGAGCAGCCCTTGCGGGAGTCGTTTGGGTACCTTCGTACGGGCGCAGGTCGCACATGCGCTGACGTATTGTCGTACATCTGTGGCCATTGTTGGCCACCAGAAGGATCGACGGAGGAGCTCGAACGTTCGCTCTATACCCAGGTGGCCGGCTAGAGGGACAGTAGAAGGGGGCGACACGATGGAGGAACAACAATTTGGTGTCCCTTCTTAATAAGGCCATCCTCCATAGTATACGTAGGGTCTATTAAAGGTTGTAGCTCTTGTGCCGATGCTTGTCGGAGGTAGTCTAAGGAAGACGTAGTGGCCGCAAAGACCTTGTTATTGAGTATGGGGCCATGAAGGTGCCTCTTGTGGTCCTTCCCTTCTTGATATCTTGAAAGAGCGTCTGCAAGTATATTCATCTTTCCCGGGCGGTATTGTATTACAAAATCAAAGCGGGCAAAAAATAATGCCCATCGAGCATGATGAGGGTTGGAGATTTGCGCTGTTTGTAGGAAGGTCAGGTTTTTGTGATCCGTCGTCACAGTGCGCCCCCTCCAGGTAATGCCGCCAGGCCTCAAAGGCTGTCTTAATGGCAAGGAGTTCTCTATCAAAAATGGTGTAGTTCTTCTCTGCTGGCGACAATTGTCACGAATAATAAGCGCAGGGGACTGCCCTTTCCTCGAGGGTTTGTTGGAGGAGAACCGCTCCGATGGCCACACTAGAGGCATCTGCTTCCACAAAAAATGGTTGGTGGAAGTCGGGGTGTTGTAGTAGGGGGGCTTGCATAAAGGCCTTCTTTAAGAACTGGAAACTGTACTCTTGTTCCGGTCCCCAAGTGTAGGGGTGATTTTTCTTCAAGAGCTGGGTGAGCGGGGTTGTAACTTCCGCATAGCGAGGAACATACTGCCTATAATAATTTATACTGCCGAGAAAGCGCTGAAGGGCCTTTGCGGTCTTGGGACTGGGCCAATGTTGGATGGCTTGCACCTTCTTGGGGTCCATTTGGAGTCCTTCGGGGCTTACAACAAAACTCAAAAAGCCCACAGTGGTGCAATGAAATGCGCACTTTTCATGCTTACAATATAGCTTGTGCTTACGTAGACGTTGCAATACTACCCGTATATGTTGTACATGTTGAGCCAAAGAGGACGAGTAAATTAAAATGTCATCTAAATAGGCGATCACAAAGGTATCGAGGATGTCCCGAAAGATGTAATTAATGAGGTGTTGGAAGGCGGCCGGGGCATTAGCAAGTCCAAAAGGCATGACCAAGTATTCAAAGTGCCCATAACGTGTGTGGAAGGCTGTCTTCCATTCATCTCCGTGACATACCCGCAGCAAGTTGTAGACTCCCCGGAGGTCCAATTTGGTAAAGAGCCGGGCCCCTTGGAGCCGGTTCAGGAGCTCAGGAATAAGGGGTAAAGGGTAGCGGTTCTTTATTGTGACACTGTTGAGCCCCCGATAGTCGATACAGGTCTTAATCCACTATATTTCTTGGCCACAAAGAAAATAGGGGCTCCTGCAGGGGACGTAGAATGCCGTATAAATCCATTTTGAAGAGCTTCGTCCAAATACGTACGCAGTTCGGTTAGCTCTGGGGCAGAAAGGGCATAAATGCGCCCGAACGGGGGTTCCGTGCCAGGGAGCAAATCTATAGGGCAATCGTAGGAGCGGTGTGGTGGGAGCTCCACTGCCTGAGTTTTACTAAATACATCCGCGAAGTCCATGTACTCTGCAGGTAGCACTAGGGGTGCAGTATTGCAGACTCCATTACAGGAGTTCCTCGGTCGAGGGGGTGGTGGAGGGAGTAAACAGTGTTGCTGGCAGTAAGTCGAGGTAAATAGAAGCTGTCGTGGGCCCCAGCGAATGTGAGGCTCATGCAACAAGAGCCAAGGAAGGCCCAGAACCACACGAAAAAGGGGGGTGCAGACGATGTCGAAGGTCAAGGTTTCATAGTGTTGACCTGCCACGCAAGGTAATGGGGTAGTCTCATGCGTCACAGGTCCAGAGACTAAAGGGGACTATCGATGGTGCGAATAGATTCGGGGTATCCCTTGGGTTGTATCGGAATCTTGTACATTCAGATCAGGGCGGCATCAATAAAATTCTTGGAGGCTCTGGAGTCAGTAAGCACCCAGGTTACAAGGGAACGACGAGAGTCGATGGTAAGGGTCACCAACACCTGAAGGTGGAGCGGGGAGCGATTCCTGGAGGACGGGTTACTATTCATGGCCGCGACGTCCCCGATCCGTCCCCTTGCCATTTCCCGCCGAGCGACGAGAGGGAGGCAAAATGGGGCACTCCTGAATAAAGTGCGCAGGGTCTCTGCAGTAAAAGCAGGCCCGGGAGCGTCGACACCACTCTCGTTCCTCTTACGGAAGGGGGCCCCGGGAAGCTCCCAGTTGCATGGGTTCTGGGTCTGGTAATTTCGGCCCTATTCCCTCAGGGCCTGGAGTCACGAGGGGTCCTGGCCGGACTGGTAGGCTCCTTCCCTCTTGGCGCCGTTCCCTTCGTCGCTCCGTGAGCCGCTCGTCAATTTGTAGTACTAACGTAGCCAGGCCGGCCCAGGTCTCTGGGAGTGAGGTATAGGCCAACTGGTCCTTGAGATCATCTGCAAGGCCCCTCCGAAAGTGTACCTTCAGCACATTGTCTGGCCATTGTAGTTCCAAGGCGAGTTGCTGGAATTTTGTAATGTACTCCAGGAGGGGCGCTCGTCCCTGGCGAAGGGAAAGAATGGCTGTTTCCGCGTCTTTTAAACGATGTGGGTGGTCAAATAGGAATTGAAACTCGTGGACGAAGTTCTCATAGTGAGACAAAAGCGGGCTCTTACTGGTGAGCAAATTCGTAGCCCATTCTAATGCTACACCCCCTAAATTCCCGATCACGAAGGCCACCTTTAAGT
>QEPC01009848.1:356153-369012 GCA_003113815.1 Sphenodon punctatus | reverse complement strand
ATCTGTCAGTGGGAGGGGGAGAAAGGGGAAGGAAAGTGCAATAGGAGAATCACTGCAGGGACCAGAAGCACACGGGGAGGCTCTGAATATCGAAATGGTGGGAAAAATGCCCGTCAGGATAGTGTGTGGGCCCTTCCACGTGCAGAAGCACCAGGAAGTTAGGCCCCTATCATCATAGGGCTCAGAGCGCAAGGGGAGGAGGAGCCACACACACCTACAAGCGTACACTGGGGGAAGCAGGGCTGGAAGACCAGTGGGGGATGGTGCAGAGGACGATAGGAGAGGGGGCCCCTGGGAGGGGGATAGGGAAAAGGGGCTTCCACACAC
The DNA here is from genome assembly GCA_003113815.1 of Sphenodon punctatus. Taxonomy (NCBI): domain Eukaryota; kingdom Metazoa; phylum Chordata; class Lepidosauria; order Sphenodontia; family Sphenodontidae; genus Sphenodon; species Sphenodon punctatus. The sequence goes on along the minus strand of QEPC01009848.1, from coordinate 368,685 downwards.
CAGGGGGAAAAGGGGAGCGGAGGACCCAGGAGGGGCAGGGAGGTACACACTGCCCGCAGGCTCACCCAACCCACACAAGCTTCCTTAGGGTCAGCAGTAGGGAAGTCTTCACTCAATCACAATCTCAATAGGATATATGAACACAATGGGGAACAGGGGGGGAGGAACAATGGGGAACTGAACAAGGAGGAGTCACGCCACAAAACCAACACTCAAGGAGTCACTTAGCTTGCACACGGGGATCAATCCTTCCAGGCACGCAGCTCTGTTCACCAGCATTGTTCCCTCTGAGCTGCTGGTTCATAAAGAGGAGGCCCCGCCCCCTGCGCGTGCCTGGAGGTGCACTGAACGTCTCAGTGGGGGGCGTGGCTCCACGCCGCTGCAGGGAGTCTCTGTTGCGCCGGGACTAGCAGGCCCCAGGTGTTTGTCTGTCAGGGCTCTTAGGAGTGGAGGCGCACCCGTCTCGGGGGCTGGGGTATGTTTTTTGCCGTGGGGGGCGGGGTTCCCGGCCGGCAAGTGCGCCCACCAGGCTGCTGAGAGACGGCGGGAGCAGCGGCGGGTGACAGTGTCTACCATGCAGTTGTTGCTATAGCACTTCTGTGTGGTTGCAAGACAGAGAACTCATTCACATGTGTGGGAGAGAATGCATCTTTAGAAGGTTTGGGGAGGGGATGTGTATGCAAATTAGGCACATCTTTAATCACGTGGGAATGCCCAGAGGTTCATGATTGAAGCTTTTATGTGCATTGACAAGGGCAATTGGCAGAGCTGGATTTTGCTAATTTGCATGTGCATCCCCTCGCCTGACTTTCTAAAGACGCATTCCCGCAGGTGTGAACCCCTAGATACTTTATAAATGATCCATAAAACAGTTCAAGCATTTTCACACATAATATCTAAATCAAATGGCAAAACAAAATCATCAACATAGCTGCCCTGCAGCATGCCCAGACAGCTAGCCCTGAAGCACTTATCTGACACAGGAGCTCTGATTCTCAGGTCATATTCTCCATATAGACAATATGATGATACCAAAAATCATGCTATACATAGAACTGATGGATGGATGGTTCTGTAGGTAGACAGGGGAAGCACTTACAGGGACACAATGCAGCATTCAGTAATCCAGTGCCATGTTGGCACCAAAGAGTGGGAGTTGAAGGCACAAGTGAGGCTACTGTGAGGGGAGCCATAGAATTATTATTATTATTATTATTATTATTATTATTATTATTATCAAACATTTATATAGTGTCATCAATGTACAAAGCTTTACAAAGTAATGGAATTGACACAGTCCCTGCCCTAGGGCTTACAATCTAAGTGTTGATGTAGGGTTTAAAAGAAACGGGTGAGTCAAAGATGAAACCTAAGCTACGGGTTTGGGGCACGGGAAGGATGGTGACCCCCATCGATGAGGATTGATGGGGAAGAGGGAGAGGAAGGATGAGGGGGGAAGATTAAGAGTTCAGTTTTAGCCATGTTGAGTTTGAGTTGACGTTGAGACATCCAGGTAGAGATGTCAGAGAGACAGCTGGTGAGGCGAGCTTGAACAGATGGAGAGAGAGAGAGGGAGTAGAGCGATAGAGTTGAGTGTCATCAGCGTAGAGGCGATATTGGAATCCATGGGAGGCAATGAGTTTACCTAGGGACAGGGTATAGATAGAGAAGAGGAGAGGGCCAAGAACAGAGTCTTGAGGAACACCAACCGAGAGTGGAAGGGAGAAGGAGGTGGAGTTGGCAAGAGACACATTGAAGGAGCAGTCAGAGAGGTAGGAGGAGAACCAGTCAAGGATGGAGTCACGGAAGTCAAGGGAGTGAAGTGAGTCCAGCAAGAATTAATGGTCAACAGTATTGAAGGCAGCAGAGAGGTCAAGGAGGACAAGAATGGAGTAGAGGCGATTAGATTTACCCACAAGAAGATCGTTGGTGATCTTAGCAAGAGCAGTTTCAGTAGAGTGAAGGGGACGAAAGCCAGATTGGAGGGAGTCAAGAGAGGAGTTCGTGGAGAGGAAGTTGAGGCAGCGGGAGTAGACAACACGTTCAAGAAGCTTGGAGGCAAAAGGAAGAAGTGAGACAGGATGGTAGCTAGAAGGGTCAGAGGGGTCAAGAGTGGATTTTTTGAGGATAGGAGAGACAGTGGCGTGCTTGAAGGCGGCGGGGAAGGAGCCAGTAGAGAGGGAGAGGTTGATGATGTGCAGAAGGGAAGGGGTGACCGTGGAAGCAATGGATGACAGGAGGGGATGGGGTCAAGGGGCAAGTGGAAGGGTTGGAGAAGGAGAGCAAGGAGGAGATCTCCTCAAGGGAGGTGGGAGGGAAGGAGGACAGGAGAAAAGGAGGGGGAGGAGGGAGAGGGGAGGGAATAGGAAGAGGAGAGGAGTGGGAAGCGATGTCAAGGTGGATCTTCTCTGCCTTGGAGGTGAAGAAGGAAGCAAGATCCTGAGCAGAAAGGGAAGAGGACAGGGGGGCTTGAAGAGGGAATCAAAGATGGAGAATAGGCAGTGAGGGTCCCGAGAACAGGACTCGATGTGGGAGGTGTAGTAATGCTGTCTAGCTGTCTAGAATGGAGTGATTATTTTTAAATTGTTGTTTATATTTTATTTTAAAACTGTATATAAAACACTACATAAGGAAAAACAAATATGAGCCCTTTTCACACAGACACTCTAACACTGATAAAATTGTATTTTAATTTTATTTATTTATTTATTTATTTAAACAAAATTTTAAATTTGCCCCTCCGCCCCTCCTGCTCCAGACAGCTTGGGGCGGCTTACATGTAAAAACAATAAAAACAAGCTAAAACAACACAATAAAAGAGAAGGCCAAAATGTAGATCTCCCTTCCCCCTCCCTAACCCACAACCCCCCACCTTAAACCCCATCTCCCCTGCCAAACGCCTGGCAGAATAGCCAGGTCTTAGTCATACTCTGGAAGGAATGGAGGTCCAGGGCCATCTGGGCCTCCTCCAGGAGGGAATTCCACAACCGAGGGCAGCCACCAAGAACGCCCTCTCCATAGTGGCCCTCCAGGCCACATGGGGGGACCTCGCGGAGGGCACTCCCGGTGGACCGCAGGGGTTGCTCTAGAGCACGGAAAGAGAGGCGATCCTGTAGGTAATTTGGGTCAAGGCCATATAGGACTTTATAGGTCAACACCAACACCTTGAATCGGGCCCAGAAGAATATAAGCAGCCAGTGCAGAGCCCAGAGCACCAGTGTAATATGCTCACTGCAGCCCTACCCTGTAAGGAGAAGGGCCGCCGCATTCTTCACTAAATGGGTGTTACATTTTATTATACATGTTACAGGGCACCCATAGAGCACACCTGCAGCCCTGCAACATGTATAATAAAATGTAACACTCATTTTATCAGTGTTAGAGTGTCTGTGTGAAAAGGCCTATGAATAAACAAATGAGGACAGGCAAATTAACATACTACTATCTATTTTCACAACACCATCTATTATACTTATGGCTCCTATAAGGTATGTTGTCTATAACACACTGTGTAGCGGCCAGGGTGTTTGTGTTTTCTCAGTATCAACATCATATTTGAACAGGTATGCCCGCTCACTTCAGTGATCCATACTCTTTTTTCATTACTTGCACACAGAGTAACCAGATGACTTCAAAAACGTATCCGTTATCCTTAATTTTAGCCAAAAAACCCCACTGCATACTAAAAAGATATCACAGAAAGGTTGTAGTATTGTAGAGGACCACCAGCTGTGGGAATAATCACTTTCCATACCATACTGCCTCCAACACGTGGTCGAGTAATCCTTTATCATATGCTCTCGAGCCCTCTTGGGGCACAATCAAACAGTATCCTTTCTACAGTGTTGGAAGCCCATACATAAACCGCGAGCGTGGTTTGGAAGTTCGGAGTTCGGACCAAACTCGACCAGTTCAGTTGACTGAACCGAACTTCCAAACTGAACTTGATTTTCGAACCAAACCAAACCGAATTTCCGAACTCGGCTCTGTTTGCCCATCCCTAAAAGATAATATTCCATTTAGTTCAATGAGGTTTGAATTTCTGAACTTTGTTTAGAAGTTCGGAGTTCGGACCGAACTCGAATAGTTCGGTCGACCGAACCGAACTTCTGAACTGAACTCGATTTTCCAACAGAACTAAACCGAATTTCGAAACTCGGTTCTGTTCATCCATCCCTAAAACTTGCCATTGAGAAATGGAAATGGCAAAACTACAGAGTTGGTAAAATTGTAAGTCTGGAACATTCATCTGTATTAAGTTCTTACAATCATCTTTTGAGATAAACACATTATTTCTGAATAGTTGAGCAATTTTCATGATTCTTTTTTTTTTCTAGGCTTTCTAACAGTGGGGTAGCTACTTTTAGGTCCCTTCATTTCTTATTACTGATTGGGGTATTTATTTATTTATTTTTCACATTTTTATCCTGCTGTTCTCCGTAGACTCAGGACAGCTTACAACATTAAAAATATAAAATGCAAAAAAAACATTAAAATCTCTTAAAACCCCAATGTCACCCCAACCACCCACTCACCCCATCCTGTATCCCCCACCGGCACCTACTGCCCATCAACTCATCCCAAACCCCCCTACCCAGTCCCACCCAACCCTCTTTTCTAACTGCCAAGCGCCTGGCCAAACAAAAAGGTCTTACACCTCCTCCGGAAGACAAGCAGGCTCAGACTCCAAGGGCAGGGAGTTAGGGATGGGTGAACGTGGTTCGGAAGTTCAGAGTTCGGCCCGAACTCGGCCTGTTTGGACAACCGAATCCGAACACAAACTGACCGAACTGAACTCAATTCCGAACGTCAAAATGACCGAACAGTTCAGTCAGTTCAGATCGCGTTCGGGTGAGTTTGGGTGCCAAAAAAAGTGTCACTGGAAGGTCAAACGTGACAGGGAGGGGTAGTCAGCTGAGGAGCAGACTTCAGGGGTGAAGAGGCTTGGAGTAGCAGCCAGCCTGCCCAATCACCATCCCTTTTCAGCTCAGACCACTGGCTTTGCAGTCTGCAATTGGCCATGGGCTAGGCTGCACAGAGTCAATGGGGCTTGCGGTGAGGCGGGTGCAACAAGAAACAAAACTGTCTTCCTCCCCCCTTCCCAGCACCTTCTGAGCTAGTCACTGTTCCTGAACAGCATGCGTTTCAGAAGGCTCCCTCTCCCAGCATTTCCCAGCTCCCCAATCCATTCCCATCCTTCTCCCATTTCACCCATCCAACCCATCCACCCCCATATTCTCATTCATGTATTTAGCTTAGCTTAGATAGATTTGGTGGTTATTTTTTGTTTTTACCCCTCCCTGTGTTCAATCTTCCTTCCTCCCTCCCCCCTCCATTGAATCCTTTCCCTCTCCCATATATTCCATCCCAGATTCCCTTCCCTTTCCCTGTTTTTTTATTTAGAGTAGGATTATTAGATTGATTTAGATTTCATTTCAGTTTTGTACCCCTCCTTGTGTCGTTTGTGATTCCTCCCATCCCATAGAGAGAGAGATAGATAGATAGATGTAGGAGTTAGCTTAGTGATAGAGATAGCATTAGTGATTAGTTTTAGTGTTTGTAGGAGTAGGCCTGTGTACTTATTAGACAATCCATTTAGTTCATAGCATTTAGAATAGTTAATAGCAGTTAGATTTAGTGTAGCTAGATAGATATAATATTAGATAAAAATTTAAATAAAAACCCATATAAAAACAAAAAACAAATAAAAAAACCATATAAAACCATATAAAAAACAAACAAAAAAACCCCATATAAAAACATTTCCCAAATGGCCAAACGGAACGGCCGAACCCAAACCCGGCGAATGAACCGAACAGACAAACCGAATGCAGCTGAACCAAACGGCCGAACCCAAACCGCGATCTGTTCACCCATTCCCAGAGGGAGTTCCATAATCATGGCGAAGCAGCTGAGAACACCCCCTGTGTACCTACGAGAGAAGGCATACATCCCCTCGAGAGCTTTCTTGTTTTTAAACAGCTTTCCCAGTTTTGCATGGCCTGCCCTGCAAATGGGTGTTTGCTCCAGCTGCTTCAGTGTATGGCAATTTTTAGATGAGATGGTACCATGCAAATCCACCCAATGCACACGTGTGGTACCACCTGTGTAAAAGTGGTGGTGTGCGGGTGCGTGCTCCTGCGACCCACGCACCTCCACCCCTCTCCATCCATCTCCCCACATGGAGCAACTGGGAAAAACCTGGATTGCTCCATGCAGGGGCATGAGTGGCCGATGGGTGGATGACAGTGCACACCCATCTGCCACCATCTAAACCCTCCCATACTCACTGGAAATGTGTGTGTACTCTACCAAGCGCACATGGATCCGGCCCCTTCCCGCTCCACCCCAAAGCATCCTTTTAGATATGGCCTATGTTTACTGTGTCCACTAAATTATTATTATTCATTATTTATTATTAGCATTTATATAGCACCAGCAATGTACCTGGCTCTTATAAAGAATAAGATAGACATGGTCCATGCTCAAGAACTTACAATCTAAAGACAGGGGAAGGGGAGACAGGGAAGGGGAAAACAGAGGGAGAGACAAGGGATGCGACATTCATGAGGATGCGAGAGCTCAGGTACATGTGCTTGGCTTGGTTACAGTAAATTGGGAGTTTGCAGATGATAGGTGCTTAGCAGGAGTTTGGAAGGGCAGAATGGAAGAGGTGGGTTTTGAGGAGGGACTTGAAGGCATGGAGGGTGGGGGCAGGGTGGACGAGGGCAGGGAGGAAGTTCCAGGTGTGTGGGGAAGCGAGGGAGAAGGGACGAAGGCGGTTGGGGAAGCAGAGGAGGCGTGGGAGGGTGAGGGAGGGGATGGAAGAGGAGCAGAGTTCTTGAGCAGGGGTTCGGAGGGAGATCAGGGCAGAGAGGTAGGGGGGAGTGAGGTTGTGAAGGGCTTTGTAGGTGAAGACGAGGAGCTTGTGCAGAATACGCTCAGGAAGAGGGAGCCAGTGGAGAGAGGAGAGGAGAGGCTGCACATGGTCAAAGCGACGGGCTAGGTGGATGATCCTGGCAGCAGAGTTTTGAACAGAGATAAGGGAAGAAAGGTGGGAAGAGCGGGGAAGGCCAGCGAGGAGGAGGTTACAATAGTCAAGGCGTGAGATGACTAGGGCATGGATGAGAGTTTTGGCAGAGGAGACAGACAGAAAAGGGTGGATCTTGGCAATGTTGTGGGGGAAGAAGAGGCAGGATTTGGCAACCGAGTCAATGTAGGGTTTGAAAGTAAGGTGCGAGTCGAAGATGAAGCCAAAGCTGCGAGCTTGGGGGACAGGGAGGATGGAGACCCCATCAATGGAAATTGACAGGGAAGAGGGAGAGGAAGGACTGGGAGGGAAGATCAGGAGTTCAGTTTTCGCCATGTTCCGTTTGAGTTGGCGTTGAGCCATCCAGGCGGAGATATTGGAGAGACAGTTGGTGAGATGAGCTTGAACAGAGGGGAAGAGGGAAGGAGTGGAGAGAGAGAGTTGAGTGTCATCAACATATAGGTGGTATTGGAAGCTGTGGGAGGCAATGGGTTTGCCTAGAGATTGGATGTAGATAGAGAAGAGGAATGGGCCAAGGACGGAGCCTTGTGGAACCCCGACCGAGAGGGGTAGGGAGGAGGAGGGGGAGGAGTTAGGAAGAGATACATTGAAGGAGCAGTCAGAAAGTTAGGAGGAGAACCAGTCAAGGACTGAGTCTCGGAATCCAAGGGAGTGGAACGATTCAAGCAGGAGCGAGTACTCAACAGTGTCAAAGGTAGCAGAGATCAAGGAGGACCAGAATAGAGTAAAGGCGGTTGGATTTAGCAACAAGAATATCGTTGGTGATTTTAGCAAGAGCGGTTTTAGTGGAGTGAAGGGGGTAGAAGCCAGATTGGAGTGGGTCAAGGGAGGAGTTGGCAGAGAGGAGGTCGAGGCAACGGGAGTAGACAACCCGTTCAAGGAGCTTGGAAGCAAAAGGGAGGAATGAGACAGGATGGTAATTAGAGGGGTTTTATGGTAATTATATGGTCCTTAAAACATTTGATGCCTAATATTTTTCTTTTCATTTCTATCCAATGGACAGAATAATAGAATTTTAGAGTTGGAAGGGACCTCAGAGGTCATCTAGTCCAACCTCCTGCTCAATGCAGGAAATCATAGCTACAGCATCCCTGACTGATGACTGTCTAGCCTCTGTTTGAAACCCCCAAGGGAAGGAGAGGCCACCACCGCCTTAGGCAGTCTGTTCCACTGTCAAGCAGCTCTTACCGTTAGGAAGTTCTTCCTAATGTTTAGCCAAAATCTACTTTCTTGTAATTTGAGCCCATTGGTTCTAGTCCTGCCCTCAGGAGCAACAGAGAACAAGTCTGCTCCATCTTCTATGTGACAGCCCTTCAGATATTTAAAGACAGCTATCATGTATCCCCTTAGTCTTCTCTTCTTCAGGCTAAACATACTCCGCTCCTTCAACCTTTCCTCATAGTCATTAGAATAGGGCTGCACTGAATCGAAAAAAATTGCGAGTATATCCGAGTTTCCAAGGATCGGTTCTGAGTGTTCAGCCAGTCCTTGGTAATTTGGCGGAATATTCAATACTTGGTAAAATACTCACTTAAATAAAACTCAGTACAGAGTATTTTCTGAGTACTAAGTACCAAATTCCCTTCTATAGAACCAGGAAAAGCCCCGTATGTTGCACAAAGAGCCCCATATGTTGTCTATTCGAGGATTTACCCAAGTACCGAGTACTGGACCAAGTACCAGACTGTTTCCTTGGTTATTCGGTACTTAGTAAAATCAAGTTGAATACCGAGATACTCAGTAAAAACCAAGTAATTTCGAATACTGAGTTTCAGCACTACTTTAGAGTTATGGTACCAAGGCTGCACTGCCATCAAAGTTACTGCTTTATGATATGCGTTAAGTTTAGGAAAGGATAGCCCTCCCACATACGTTATGTTAGTGAATGTGGTTATTTGAACCAAGTTGTGCTGTGCGGTTTCTGCACATTGTTGTGTAGGAAGCAGATACACAAAAACATTAAAGGCAAGACCTAAATATTTATACTTTCTGACTCGAAGTAGGATGAGCTCTTTAAGTGTTTTTTGAGCCTTCTAGTGGAGATACTAGATGTTCTTTCCGCTTCAGTTAAAAATACATTTCCCTCCAAATGTCAGTTACAGTACCATACAACATCATCACTCTTTCTGTAGGCAATGACATGTCTTCCTCTTTAAATTGCAAAATTGATGGCTAAATCTTCATGAATCAAACAGGGCTGGTCTTAACACAGGGGGAAACTGGGGACCTACTCCACCAGCCCCGCTGCACACTTTCAGAGGTCCTGTCCCTCTGAACAGGAAACTAGTTCAAGCAAGGAACAAGAAATTATGGTCTAGAAAACTCTCCTGTCTGCTGGGAACTGCTGCCAGGAGCTACATATAGCTCTCTTGGTCCAGAAACCTCTCCTGCCTGCTCGTCCCATGCTGAGTCTTTGGGTGAAAACAGACATGACGCTAACCACCCATTAACCTAACCACCCTTGGTGGTCATTTATGCATGTTTCAGGGCTGCATAGGGCACCAATACAGCCCTGCAACATGCATAAATAACCACCAAAGGTGGTTAAAGGGTGGTTAGTGTCATGTCTGTTTTCACCCTTTGTCCTTGGCCCCACAAACTCCACAGTTGGCTTTAGCATCAGGTTGTATGTCCAAAGAGCAGCTTATATATCAAGACTGACCTCATTGAAATGTGCTTACATAAGTATAAGATATATGACCCTCATTCACTGAATAAGCCGTAGGCTCATTTGCTTGTCCAGCTGAGCAAGCTGGGAAAATCCCAACTTCCTATTTTTAGCTGATCTTTTGTGGCACTGCATTGAATGTGCAGTCTTAATATATATTTTTATGGGGATGTTATCACAACATGAAGGCTTTTCTCAGTGACTAAACGTACTAAATAGGCCAAGCCATATAGGTCTTTTTGCTAAAATATTATTGACCACAGTGCCTTGCAACAGTGATGCACCGTAAAATGACCCTGCACCTGTGACTTGGTCTGATGGATGTCTTTTCTAAATACTTTTACGTTGAAGTTAATTCAAGCAATAGGTGATAAAACATTGCTTTTTACATTTAAAAAACTCATTTTTATAAGGAAAAAAATTAAAAACATGTGAGTTTAGATAATTATATATAAACAAAAATCTCAATGTTATTTTTAGAGATGGGTTTGTTCCTCAAAATATGAATCCACATTCACATTTAACAGAGGTTCTGGGTTGGCCAAGAGAGAGGGCTAAACCTTATTCACATTCAGATCCAAATATTCCCCATGCTCATTGGATCAAGAGTAAGAGTTTGTGTCCTTGGTGTGTTTGCAACCCTTCCTGAATATATAACTAACCCCAATTGGCCTTGGCCCCACAACTAAGCACAGCAGTACCATGAGAATTCATAGGGGACTAATTGTGTCTAGGGAAGACTAATTCAAGCATAGGGGTGTTTATGTGAAATTTTATTCTTTTTCTTTTTTAAAAATCCTACAAGACTCAACCATTTTAGCAGTGGTTCACAATGAGTTATGAGAGGGTTACCCATTCCCTCACAGTGATCCTAGCCAATATTTTAGTGACACACCGTAGGAACCCAGAAGCAGGGTTAAAAAACATCTCACTTTTCTGCTTTCCTACTATGCTACTTCTGTACTCCAGAGGCAGTTACACAAAATGAAGACATTTACTAATGAAACACCATTCAGTAAATACACTCTGACAAAGTCTCCTCATAGTTGAACTAACAGAGCATGGACAGGTACAGGAAAGACTCCTGCTGGGTTTGCAAACCACCTAGTGAGGTGATCAAATTCAAGAGGGCCTGTCTTTGCTTCAGAGATCGCAGCTGCTTAGAAGAGCCACAATAACCCAGTTGTGCAGCAAAATTCTCTCACACTGCCTTTGTGTTCTGAATCAATAGCTGCCCTGTAGTCAAGGTTACAATGACGCACCACCAATCCCGGGAGAAATAGAATCTCAGTCCTGAAGTTGGCAGAAAACTGGGTAGGCTTATAATATACAAATTATCCTATGAGATATTCAGTGACACATCAGGGCATTTTAAAAAACAACAACAAAAAACACATCTATAATTACAAACCAAAACCAGCAGCATCCAAGTGATTTTTGCTTTCAAAAATGCTTTATTTTCAAAATGAAGAGAATTATAGTTGATTTCCAAAAATGCTGAGGCAGCAGTGATGCTTACATAATATTTTAAGATGTGTTCTGGGCTTTTCAGCTTATATTGTTATGGAATATGCTTCACACAAAAATATCCCCATTGCAATACCGTAATATCCCCATTGCAATACCGTACTACATGGTGTTCCCATTGTGATTCCCTGGCAGGGTCAGGTCAGGGCACAGATCAAACGTGTGTCCAACCGGCCAGCCAGTGAATGGAACAAACGCATGGCTGGATGGCCCTGCCACTGGTGTGCCCCCAGCACCCCATCCCCCACTATGACGGGCAGCCATGGCGGCCAATCACAGCCAGCCATGGTAGCCCCCAATACCCAGAAGAGGATGGGGCCCAAACACACGTGCTGGCCCACCTGAACAGCCCTTGGTCCAGGCTATAGACCCAAAATAGTTCATTCATGGGTCCACATCTGGGCCAGCCACCTACCCAGGCCAGGGAAGCAGCAGGCCCACACATGGTGGGCCAGAAATAAACGTGACAATAGGTCGCTGGTCCTAGCAGGCCCCCATCACAATTATTATCACTCTTTGTCTTCTCAGTTAAAGAAAATGTACTGATTGTTTTCAGAAGCTCTCCCATACGAATGTGGAACGAGCACTTCAAAGCAGCCACTTTTTCACTCACTCTTCATATCTAAAATAATAGTAGTAGTCCTTTGTACATATATAATTCCCATCACAGAAGAAGCTCAGATCACTTTACATTAAGTAAGTCTGTAAGTAGTACATTATTATCATCCATAATAGATCATAATGAGGTAGGTCATTATTTTGTTTCCATTTTACAGATGGAAAACTGAGACTGAGGAACAGTGACTTGTTCAAGGCCACCTAATGAGTTCATGGCTAAGAAGGGATTTGAAACCTGGTTTCCCAGACCCAAGTCCAGCATTAGGGATGGGTGAACAGATCGCGGTTCGGGTTCAGCCGTTCAGTTCGGCTGCATTCGGTTTGTCTGTTTGGTTCATCCGTTCGGTTCAGCAGTTCGGCTAGTTCGCTGAGTTTGGGTTCAGCTGTTCGGTTTGGTCGTTTGAACAGGCCGTTCGGTTAGGCCGTTTGACCATTTGGGAAATGTTGTTATGGGTGTTTTTTTGGTTTTTATATGGTTTTTTATTGGGTTTTATATGGTTTTCTTTTGTTTTTTATTTGGTTTTTTTGTTTTTATATGGTTTTTTAAAATTTATTTATTTTATCTAATATTATATATATCTATCTACACTAAATCTAACTGCTATTAACTATTCTAAATGCTATGAACTAAATGGATTATCTAATAAGTACACAGACCTACTCCTACA
>QEPC01009848.1:294022-355883 GCA_003113815.1 Sphenodon punctatus | reverse complement strand
GAACAGTGACTAGCTCAGAAGGTGTTGGGAAGGGGGGAGGCAGATAATTAGTTTCGTTTCTTGCAAGCCTCTCCACCCCTGGTGCCTGGAAGTCTGCTCCTCAGTGACTGACACCTCCCTGTCATGTTTGACCTTCCAGTGAACCTTTTTTTGACACCCGAACTCATCCGAACGTGATCCGAACTGACCGAACTGTTCGGCCATTTCGCCGTTCGGTGTTTGGTTTGTTAGGTATGTTCATGTTCGGGTTCGGGTTCGAGTTCGGTCATCCGAACAGGGCGAGTTCGGGCCAAACTCCAAACTGTCGAACCGCGTTCTCCCATCCCTATCCAGCATCTTATCCACTAGGTTATACTTGACTCAGTAACTGACTGAAGAGACTGTACTAGAGCAGGACTAGAACTTGTGTCTCTTGACTTTAATTCCTGTGTTTTATCAACTAATCTTATTATATTACATTTTTGTTCTCATGAATGACACAGCTGTCACAATTTTACATATCTTTCAGACGTTTTCTATCCTTAAACATCTTTCCAAATCCAAAACCATGTTCATTCAGGAACTGGGAATATTAATTTTCTTGTAGTCATATGAAAAGTACACCAAAATGTGTTGACTAAGTGGTATAAGTGTGTGTGTGTGTGTGTGTGTGTGTGTGTGTTAGAGACACTTGGGTACCATTAATGAAGTAGTGAAGCAAATTAGATAATGAAACTCAAATTCAGTTTCCACCCAAGGGGCCATATGTTCTTCCTCTTGGGATGTGAGGAAGCAAAGAAGCTCCTGACGATGCAAGTGTGAATAAAACATAGGTCGTCACTTGAATTAACTGATAATTGACAGGACAGGTTATGGAGGACTATTTAAAACTCCTTTCTCTGTGGAAGAACATGATAAATATTGTGGAATTTTTTTTCAAATGTCTGATGCTACTTATCTGAATACTGGCAATAAAGGGGGAAATCAAATGAGAGACTAGTCTTCTGGAGTGCAGGGTCTTATGGATTCTGTGCACAGCTGCCACTCGCAGGTTCCACGTGATGAATGGGACAGATGGGCAGGTGCCACACTCTGACCCCCCACCCCCCACTCACACACAACTATGGCAACCTCTGAGTACAGGAAGCCGCCCCCACTGTGACTTTCACCATTTTTCATGTTTGTTTTTGCTTTTTGGAGTGCTCCAAAAAACAAAAGTAAACAAGCACAGCACTTGTGAGAGCAAGAGTGGAGGGAGTGCTTGCTCTCACATCTATACGGCTGTGTGCACCCTATCATGTGGGAATGCATTCACCCCCTTTAGCCAGCATGTGTCCGCATGGTGGGATCCACATTCTCCAGGATGACGCTGTGAGTGGGGGTGTAGGTGAACATCTGGCAGCCACTTATGAGATGAGCAGGTGGCCACCCATCTGATGTGGGCTACTGTCTTTTCTGTTAACACCCATAGTTAATGATATGCAAACCGAAAATTCAATCATACAGGGTTCTCCGCACCAAGGGCCAGACCTGCCTTATCTTTTTTAGTGGCTTCAGCTCCCCTTATGACATTCCCTCTTCCCATACACCCAACTCACTCTCCCTTGCAGTCCCTCTCCTTCCCACAAGATGCCTCACTTCTCCACATTTTCATAGACTCCTCTTAATATTTGTGTTACAATCCACATTGGCATCTTCCACAAAGAAACCTTCTGGAGAGGCCTGAATTCTTGCAAGATGAAACAAGAAGTTTCCTGTGTAATGTATCATCAAGGATAGGGCACTTACTAGAGAAAGGAACAAGGCCTCCTTGCGTCCACAGATTGCTTGTGCTATTGAGGAGGCCCTCCCCCACCTCTTTTGTATGTGCCTTCTTTTCTTTACATGTATAAAGTGTATGGGGTGGAGTCGGGTTACATGTTGTGCTCTGAGCATGATCCACAGAACATGAGTGAGTCTCTCACAGCCCAACTGTGAAACCTAGGCTCTTCAGCTGTGATGGCTCATATCTTGAGGTTTGAAGGTTCCCAGGATCCGTTCCAATCCTAGCTGTGGTGTCTGACGCACAGGCAGGAAGAGGAACCTGCAGGCCCATAGTGGTGTTTCCTCTACTTGCTTTTTCTCCTCCCAGCCTTTTCTAGGTTTCTTTTGTCTTTTTCAGCTCATTTTTGTCCTGACTGTCTGGTCACATACCTCCCTTCTCCACTTGTATTCTCCCATTTATGTTTTATTTTCCATTTTTACTTCTATGAGGGACACCCACAACTCTCTTATTTTTTAAATTTTGTGATGTCCACTTTGATTTTGTATCTTCTATTTTTTTTTATTCCTTTGCTCCCCTTTCCCCTTACTTTATCCAGTCATTGTAAATTACCCCTGAAGCTCTTCGACATGCCTTCCCCATGTACACATACTTGGTTTTGCTCATATCTGTTCTCCCCAGGTTTTGGCCCTCTCTTTTATGTCCCACATTTTTTATCTCTTTAATTCTAATTTTGCTTCCCAGGGATGTCAGACGAGCCATTCAAGGGTGCTCCTCACAGTGAGCCATACTAAAACTATTCTACTGTCTTGTTTGGTAGCAGTAAATGCAGTGCCAGAACACCTCAGATCCACTACTTCACTTACCTTCTGATCCTTAAATTGCTCTGCTGGCTCAAGCTCTAGTCACTTCAATGGGGCTTACACGGATGGAGTTCTTTGTGGATCAGGCTGCTAGTGAGACATTGGGTGTTTTTAGACAGACCTGGGGGTGGCTACTCCGGGTCTGCTCTGGCTGCGGTGGGTTTACATGGAGGCAGCCACTGCGGACTGCCATCCACCGGCACATGCCCCCCTCCCCCACACCATAGAGTTATAGGTGGAATGGCAGCTGCTTAAGGCTGCCGCCAGCAGCTCTATGGTGGTTACCAGAGCAGCCTGCGGCTGGGAGCAAAGCTGCAGCAGCTGTCCACCTTTTAGACAGACTGCCCTTTGGACAGTTCTGCCCCCAGCTGGTGCTCCGGGTTTGGGTGGCCTGCTCTGCTCACAGTGCTCCAGAATGTTCTGAAGCATTGTGAGTGGAGCTGGCCTGGAGCAGGCAGCTCCTGCTCTGCCTCACCCCAGGGTGGCCCACCTTTACATGGATGGGCCAACCAGGGGTGGGGCAGAGCAGGAAACTGGCAGGTGTTAATTAACTGCAGGAGATAAGTAAACCCTGGTTGGAGTGGCCAAATGAAATAGCTTTACGCTCAGGTAAACTATCCAGGATGGGCTTATCTGAAGACTGTTTACCGGCAGGCAATCTATGTTTCATGTAAACACGCCTCTGTAGAGAAGTATATAACTACTACAAACAAGAAACTGGTTTTAAAGGTGGAGTTGCAATTTAAATTATTCCTCCAACAGTTGTCCAAACCCTACCCCCACCCCCAACAAAAAACGCTTCATATCACTTGAAAACTGGTGGCCAGTTTCATTTTGATGGATTTGAATTTTTATAGAGAAATTCTTTTTAAAAAGTAAATTTACATTCCTGTCCTTATAACCAGCAATCTATTTTCTTTTTCTCTGGGAAACAGCATGTTTGTGTGGTAACTTTTCGCTGGGTGTAAATTACCACAGATTATCAGTCTGGGATCATGACTGCAAGTAAGTGTAGACTGTACAACCACTTGTAGTAATTTCATCTTGTTTGTGGTTAGCACTTGAGGGACTCTTCTTGAGTTTATTTCTCATAGTTCCTGTTGATGATGGCAGACAAAATTCAAAACACTTAGGTACGAGTTTGGCAATGGTCAACTCCATGTGTTCAGGGGGTAGGGGTGGGAAAACTGGATCTTCCGGTATCCAATAATGCCGGTACTGGGCGTACCAGCATTATCGGATTCAAACCGGTAATCCGGGCCGTTTCCCGGATTCCCGGTACCGGATTTTTTTTACATTGTGGCCATTCAAATGAATGGCCGCAATGTAAAAAAAAACAACCCACAAAAAACCGCGTTTCCCTCTCCCTCCCAGGCTGCGCGGGTGGAAGGGGGGACACCCCCCACCCACCCTGCCCAGCCTGGATTTAAACAAAAAAATTCCCCTGAGTGCCCCACTGCAGCTCCGGGCCACTGCCAGCAACCCAGAGCCAGCCCCAGCACCAGCTGCCGTCCCAGCAGCAGCCGGTAAGTACCGGTAGGCCTTCCGGGGAAGGTAGGCCTTCCGGGGAAACCTGGAAGTTCCCTGGAAGGTCTACCAGCATCTGAAGCCGGCAGCCACAGCCGGCCCTGAAGCCGCTGGACCGCCGGAGCTCAATGAAGGTACGAGATCCCTGGGTGCGGGAACTTGGAAGTAGGGTGATCCCTGGGGGGGGGGTTTAACACCCCCCCAGGGATCATACAGTATACTTACCGGCTGCTGCTGGGACAGCCACTGGGGCTGGCTCTGGGTTGCCGGCGGCGGCCTGGAGCTGCAGTGGGACACTCAGGGGAATTTTTTTGTTTAAATCCAGGGTGGGCAGGGTGGGTGGGGGGTGTCCCCCCTTCCACCCACGCAGCCTGGGAGGGGGAGGGGGGAGGAATTTTTTTTATTCCATTGATTTCAATGGGGACAGTGCCCCATTGAAATCAATGGAATAAATCCGGTACCAGTATACTGGATTTAATCCAGGAATCCGTTTTTTTGGAAACCGGAATCCGGTAAATCCAGTACCCGGAAATTGCCCTGGGGTCCCGGCCCTATCAGGGGGGCACAGGGCCCCCAATACATGAAGCTCAGAACTTCAGCCATGGGGAATCCCAGCCTGTGGGTAGCCTGTGCCAATTCAAGAGATGGTTCCTAAATCAGCTGGAAATAATGTAAGTGTAGCAGACATGTAGAGAGCTCAGGTCCTTGAAGTCCATGGCATGTTTAATTGAACATTAAAACTTAATTACAGTAACATTTTTATTTTTCTGAGAGATCAGTCAGTGTGTGTGTCCATGAAACTTTCCTGTGTTGAGGGGCCTCGCATCACCATTTCACACAGAGCTATAGCTTCCCTGGATCTGGCACTGTCTGGGGTTGTGTATGGTAATTTATCCTGGGTAATAGCTACTGTACACTAATGTTCCTTACAGCCACTTTTATGCAACAACATAGTATAGGACTTAATTATTTTCTGAGTAGGAGTGGCCACATGAAATGGCTTTGCTCCTGAGTAAATTACATTTTATTTCAGCCCAGTGCCTGGAACTATGCAGGACTGGCTGTGCCCTAACAGCCAAATCCTGATTGTTTTGACTGTCTCACCACCTGTACTTTGTGGTTTTGACCACTTGACATCATTTGACTGAAGCTATTTTAAACTCCTTCCAAAACATATCAAAGTACTGGACAGAGGTCCTTTCTGATCTGATAAATTTAAAATTTCCCATTTTGGGGGCCATTATGTTTCACCTGTAGTCATTTCATCTTGTTTGTGGTTAGTACTTGAGGGACTCTTCTTAAGTTTATTTCTCATAGTACCTGTTGTTAATGGCAAACAAAATTCAAAACAACACTTAGCTACAAGTTTGACATTAGTCTCACTGTACTGTCTTTGCAACACTGGCTAAATACTTCTAAAGCTATATTCATCCACAACTTCCTCATTTTCGTCACTTTCTGGCTTAAAACAGAACTTTCTACATGATTTTTCTTAACTGTGTGGTCTTCAATGGAAAACAAGAAAATGTGTTGTAGCTACAATTTTATAGGGACAGAATTATTGTTATATCATAATGTTATACTGTTGTAAAGTATTTTGGGGAAGTCTTTCAAAGACAGAATGGGAGCTAATTCCCTTAGAACCCTCTGAAATAGGGAGCTATATTTGAGCTTCAATAAAACACAAATAAACACAAAACTCTTCCCAGCTTCCATATTCGAAACACAAATATGGGGGCTGTGTATTTGGGTTTTGAGTGATCCCAAAGTTTCCTAAAAATGTGGTATCCAAGGTCTTGAACTGGACCTCAAAAGCTGAAGCACATATCCAGCTCAGATCTGGGCTGCTCTGACTTTCAGCTTAGCTGCTTGCTTAGAGAGCTTGTAGTGAGACCTCCCAGTCTGCAGGGTCTGCGGCTATCTCAGAACTGCAATCTCCAGCACTGCAGCCAAGCTCAGCCAGCCAGAGAGAATGGAGAGTCCTTGGCAGCCTCATTCTGCCATCCCTCAAGACAGCAATACCTTACTTGATTCTAGTTCCATGCCTCATTCCCCTTTCTCCATACCAGCAACCATTTGCCTAAGCCAGTGACCTCCCTGAGCCAGACTTTTGTCCTACTCTTCCTCAAGCTATCAATCCCACCCGAGCAGACTCATGCTCCATTCCTCTGACTCCAAGCTAACAACCTGCTATCAAGCCAGTCATGTTCTCCACCCTCCCCTAAACCAGGGCCCCCTTTTAAAATTGGTAGCAGACTTAGCAACAGTCTTAATTGCATTTTTCTTTCCTTATAGGCCAGTTAAACTGGCAGAGCTTCACTGCATTTATACACCAAAATAATCCATTTGGAGGGATCAATGTTTACTGTGTTTTCCACATTGGCGGCAATGTGGAAAATGAAGTGAACACATGCAACAACACAAATACATGCAAATGAATACAGATACCAATAAAAATACTTGTACCTGTGAACAGTTCTATTTTGAAATCCCAGCCATTGTATTATGAAGATCCCATCCAAAAACCTTGCTTCTCATTGCAGATAACTTTTCAAAACTCTCACCTTTGGACAGAAATGTTCCAGATGTGATCTCAGCCTGAGGGTAATTTTCTTTAAAGTGTTTGAAGAAAAGCATTTTATCTGATTTTCAATATGAAAACAAAAATCACTTCATTATTTTTTGCAAAGTTTTCTCTGGAAAAAAAAAAGTTTGTGCAATCACACGTGTCAGGGTGTCTGTGTGTGTTGCCCTGCAACTTTTCATTTCACAAGCCAGTTTCACACCAACTGAGTAGAGGTCCAAGGAAAATAGACATCAAAATTTTGTAACAATATGTTTACCATGAGAGGAGATGGGGTCAATTTTGTAGCCAAAATGTCCCCTTAGGGAAATGGGTTTTGTTAGTTTGGGTGTTTGCTGCACAGAACGACTTGTTTAATGATTATTAAATACAATACTACTACTACTAATAATAAATTGAGTAATCTCAGTTTTCTCATGAATTAAATTTGAATTTAATACAAGAAACATTGGGATTAGACTCCAGGATTCTTATGTCCTTAAAATCTCAGAATAAATGAATGCTGGCAAGTGTATGGAGCAAGGGTGGGGAATTTGCAGCTCAAAGGCCAAATCCCAGCCCAAGCTACTTTTTATTTGGCCCCTTTCCAAAGCCTGGCAATGGCCCAGTGAGCTAGTCTCTACCCTCCATCCAGCACTGAAATGAGCTGAAGAAGGGAGATGAGAATACTTACTCACAGTTAAGGAATTATCTGGATCCTACCATTCCTACCCCGATTTTTAGAACACCCCTTAAGTGTCCCTGCCCCCAACTCCTATCTGGTCCATGCAACTTGTCCAAAGTTTCAAAGTGGCCCATGGGAGGGAAGATGTTCCCCACCCCTACAGCAGAAGTCTACGAAACGGAGAATTGACTAAGCATTCAAGACACGGCATGTGCAAGGGGTTTAATGGCAGGATCATCACTCATCAGCCCTTAAGCTCAGTAACCCCAGGGAAAACCTGCTTGAAGTACAACTCCCAAACTCTTCTCTGGCATAATGTGCCTTTAAACTACCACCAAATGCAGGATTGTGCCCTGAGGACAGAGCTGAACTCGTAGTGAGGAATATAAACTGTCATTTAGGTGAAACAGCAGATTAAAAAGCACAGTCCTTTTTCCTTTTTTGTTTGAGTGCAGCTTCACATAAATCTCTTCTTATTTGACATCTTCCGTAATCCCACTCTCATCTTTAAACCACTGGGGTGAACTAAGGATAATGTGAGAATTGAAACTCAAAATGCCTCTCCTTCTGTATGTTTATGTAACCGTGTCTGAGCCATAATGCTAGTCAGACAGAGGTGGTGTTTTGTATTAACAATGTCTGCTTTTCTCAAAAATCTACTAAGGAACCAATTTCTGTACCTCTCAACAAATCAGAAATTTTGCTTGGTGCATCTTATGTGTGATAGCTGTGAAGCTGACGGGTAAACAGGGTAACAGTCTTCATATGCCTGGAGAGGTAAAATATGTCATGTCTGTAACTCCTTCTTAACAGCTAGACAAAAAAGAAAAATCATGTGAGTCATGTCTCAGGGCCCTACTTTCACAGTAGCAAAATATGGCATTTTAAAATGGGGAAATAAATAATCCTTTTTATTATTATTTTAATCAATATGACTGCACCATACAAAATAATTTGTATCAATTGTTTCCAGAGCTCCTTTTCCAGCCAACAATATACTGTTACCCAGAATGATTTCAGACATTACGAGATCACAGTCAATCAAAGGGTATTTTCAGACTTTCGAGATTACGCTCAACCACAGTCAATTCCCTGTGGTGGGGAATGCCCTCGTAACGTCTGTTGGGGAACTGGAAGGCTCCCCCCAGATGTTACCCACGCTCAATCCCCGCCAGGAATCTCATTCACCACGTGATCGGCTGAACCCACGGGGCCGGCGCCGATCGCGTGGTGAATGAGATTCCCGGCCTGGATGAAGGGGCCCATCACATCTGAATGGCGATCACGGCCTGGAATCCCCGCCGGGATTCTGGGCTATGGTCATTTCAGGCAGGCACTGCAAGTTGCGCCGCACGGCCCTGCCCCCTCCCCGATTCCCCACCAGGATCCCCCGGCACATCTGTTAGCTGTGTCGGAGTGATCCCGGCAGGGAATCTATGGGTTGTTTCCATGACGGGGCAAATGCTGCTCCGTCACGTCTGAAAATACCCACAGTGAACCACGCTCAATCTCGCGGTGGGGCCAAAGCACCCTGAATGTCTGTTTGGCGGCCGCCAGATGTTCACCACAGTCAATCCCCAGCAGGGGTCAAAATCAACCACCCTTCCGGAGATCCGGCCCGGACCATCTCCGGAAGCATGGTCAATGCGATTCCCAATGGGAAACAACAAAAAAATAATGTCTGAACAGCAACCCCTGGCTGGAATCAAGCAAAACGATTCTCAGCTGGGCACAAAGCACGTAGCATCGCTGCCAGACAACCAGCAACAACATAGACTGGGGAGGGAGATATAAAGATCACCCAGAAGCAGGGGAATGTGGTGGGATGGAGCGAGGTGGAAGAGCGAGAGAGCAAAGGAGGAGGAGGAGGCACGGGTGGAGGAGGCAGTGGTCGTGCTGCAAATGGAGGCGGTGGAGGGAGAGCAACAGCAGCAGCCAGGGCAAGTTGCCCCAGTGCCTGCAACCGGCCCCGGGGAAGAGACACCCTGGAAACGGGTATGGGAAGCAAAGGAGGGTGGGACAGAGGCACAGGGGCACCAAGGGGGGTGGGCGGGCTGGCAGGTGGAGGGAAAGGGGGAGGGATGCGGGGAAGAGGCAACCCGGAAACCAACCACCACCACCCCCCGTTGACCCACAGACATGGAAATGGGCCCGGGAGCCCGAGCCCATGGAGGAGAGGGCCGGAAGGCATGTCGAGGAGGAGGAGGAGGACTGGGACCAGGAGGGCCCATGGGGGAGACAGCCGTACCACCAAGGGGGGAAATGGGGGCACAGGGAAACCCAGGACTTTATCCAGATCTGGGGCACCAACTGGAGCTAGCGATCAACCAGCGAAATGAGCATGTCTACCGGGAGATCTTGTGGGACATGGAGGTTGTGGGGCACCACAGGACCATGGCCCAGTGCAGATAGAAGGTCAAGGAGCTCAAGAGAGGGTACAAGGCCATAAAAGACAACAACTGGTGGTCCGGGCACAGAGCCCGGACGCCCCCTACTACGATGCCCTGGACCGCATCCTTCACATGAAGGGCTCAATAGTCACCCCGTGCCTCATGGGAAGTGCCGTGGTCCAGGGAAGGGAATGGGCCAAGGTACACCCTCCCCTCCCCGCCCCCCTAGAAGGCAACAGCTCCAGGGGCCCCGTCCCCCAAGAGGAACACCCCGGGACATCGGGGACTGGCAGGCCCCCCTTGCGCACCATCTGCAAGTGCCCCCAGCCCCTATCAGGACCAGGAGAATCCGAGGCCAGCACACTGGTCACCCTCAGCCAGTGGACACATTGGGACCCCAGTAATACAGAGGCGCCGGCCTCGGAGGGCTCCGAGACTGACATTGAGGGTAAGCAAGTGGGTGGGTCAGGACATGGACTGAGACGGATGGGCCAAGGGGGGCACACCAGGGATGGGGCTGCCCCCAGCACACCTAGGAACCCCAGACCATGGGGAGGGCACCTGGGGGGCTGCTGGGGGACATGGTCAGACCACCCCCACCCAACCCCTCCCATATCCCCACAGGGCATGGCACGCCCCAGCACCCATGACAGGTGGGCAAGGAGGAAGGCAGAGAGCAGCCCCAGGGGCAGCCAGAGGTCCCAGGTAAGTCACACCAGCAGGGGGGGGAGAGAGTGCCAGGGGAGGCTGGGCGGTGGGACCGGGGCATGTGGTGCTGGGGAGGGGGTCCTGGGCACAGTGGTATGCCAGGGGAGGGCACCGGCTACCAACCCGAGGGGGGGGCACAACCTCCCAGCCATGCCATGGGAAAGGGGGAGGACATCTGGGGTGCCTAACCAACCCCTAATGGGTACCCCAACAGGGCAATCCAACGGGTCCCAGCAAGCCGGCCCTGTGCCCCCAGCGTGGCAAACCCACGGGTCCCAGAAAGCCAGCCCCATGCCCCCAGTGCAACGGATGAGGGAGCACCAGGCATGGGTATGGTACCAGAGGGAGGAGCAGGCGGAGGACATTGTCCGTTCAACCACTGAACAGGGCAAGCAGATGATCGCGGCCATCAATAGGATGGAGGCAGCCACAGAAAGGGCCATCCAACAAGTGGAGGTAAAGGATTGGAGACTGCAAGCGAAGGTGTGCATGGAATGGAGGCGGGAGCGCCAGGAGCACAGCAGGCAGGTGGAGGTGTTCGGGCGACTGGAACAGGCCATCGACAGGATGGTGAAGGAGCATTCAGCCAAAATGGACCGCTCCCATGACATCGGCACATTGCTGCTACTGCACGCGGGGACTATGAGCGTGTACGTGATGGCAGCCGCCCCGCTGAGGAACCTGCCCACCCCAGCCCTGATGCCGGGCCCCTTGGCACCCCCACCGCCTCCACCACTGCCCCAGCCACCGGCATGCCTGCTGGGTCCACGCATCCGCCTCCTGGTCCCTGTAGGCCTCCAGAGGGAGCAGCTGCCCAGGGGGATCCCAGAGGGAGCAGCTGCCCAGGGGGATCCCTCCGGCCCCGGGTCCACTCACCCTCCTACCACCGCCTGCCCCTCAGGACACCGAGGCCTCCCAGGACACTGTTGAGGACACAGACAGCAGGGGGTAGGGGTGCTCGCAGAGCTCCACAGTGCCCACAGGGTGGCTGAGGGGGAGGCCCCGGAGACGTGGAGGACGGGGGGAAGAGGGGAAGGGGAAGAGTGGCCTGGGGGGGGGGACGGCACAGAGACGTGGGTGGTGGTGGTGGGGGGGGCACCTGTAGGTGGTGGTACCAATAAATGTATGGGCACCACAGTCGCCTCTGTGGTTCTGTTCATGACCCGGGGCTGGGGGCGGGTGGGTGTTGAAGGGTGCACCCAGGGTGCTGCTGGGGTACCCAGGGTGGTGGAGACGGGTGTGTGCGCCTTCACACCTCAGCCTCCAGGCTGATCTGCCTGGCCAGGATGCACTTTGCGTACCGGTACTCCCACACAGCAGTCTCCGATCACCAGGATCGAGGTCTCCACCGTGTAGTCCAGCTGGCCCGCAAGGCTCCTCCAGTGCTGCTTGATCCCTGACAGCCTCCCAGCCTCCTGGACCATTCCCGGGCTGCTCCCTAGTCCGTGTGGCCTCCCCCTGTGACTGTGCTATGCCCCTGGGGGTCCCCCCATCCTAGGACTGCCTGTGTTGTTGTGGGGGTGCCCGTGCACGTTGTGCTGTTGTTGGGGTTCTGTTTGCTGTTCCCTGTGTCCTGCCCTGGCCCCTGGGCCAGTTCCCCCCTCCCTGTCCCCTTCCCCCCTTTTCCCATTGTGCCATGTGTGTTGTCTGTCCCGCTGTGTGCCCCCTTCCCTTCCTTTCCCATGCGGATGTGTATGCATCCGGGCGTGTGTTTTTGCTGTGTGTTCCGCTGTGACCTCGTTTCCCCGTGCCTGTTGTGTGTGCTGCCCGGCGGCTCTTCTCCCTCTTCCCTCTCCCTTCCTGTTTCCCTTGTGTGGGTGCTCCTTTTTGGTGCTTTTGGCTTCCTTTGCCCTCAACCAGCCATGTCTGTGTCCCGCCCACTCCCCGGTGCCTTTTGGGTGTTTTGACCACAGCCGGGAATCGGTGTCACATCTGCTGAGCTCACCCGGGCCGTGGTCTGTCTGTCTGATTCCCTGCCGTGGTCCCACTCCCATCACATCTGTTTGGGGCCTTCCTGGACCACAGGGGGTGGTTGGATGGCTTGCCACCGCAGGGAATCCACTGTGGTGAATCGGGACCGCATAACGTCTGAAATCACCCCCAGTAATCTTGAAATGAAACTGTACGTATAAAAACTGCCTAGCTCATGCTTGTACTGTTTCCGTAGAACAGAATCTTATTTAAGAAAGTGGATGTGAGAAACCAGAACATGACAGTCTGTGTGATGTTTATATTAAATCATTCTTCTGACTCCATATATTGGGTGGGAGGGGGGACACTGCACAGGAAAACTCAATAAGGTTATGGCCACAGTTCAAGTTTTTGACAGCATCACAATTCAGTTGAATATTGGACTCATGTTTTCAAAATGCCCCTCCTTCTGTGTGTTTATGTAACTGTGTCTGAGATATCATGCTATTCAGACAGAATACTTAGAATTACCTAATACAGTCACAATTCACTACAGCAAACCTACTTATAATGAACCCCTTTTTAGAACAATCCCAATGTCAGGAATCACTTCTACCAGTTGCATATTGGCAACATTCTTTTTGGTGAATAGATAGAATGAACTTTTTCTCTGATCCCATACTTAATTTGAGGGGGGTGGGGGGGATTGCCAGGTTCCAAGTCTGTCCCAGAAGTCACACCTCCCAGTCCAGAGTTTGGCAGAGCAGGGGAATGAACCCTATTCTCCAGCTAACAACCCAACCACTGGACTAACCTGCCTCTCTACAGCTGAAAATAAAACACGAGTTCTTGTGATTTAACCTATATGATGACCAGTGTAGAAGGTGGAGCAGGAAAGTTATTAATGAAAGCCAAATAAACTGTGCATGTGTTTTCTGGCTTGTTTCCACCCCTGAAATGGCCAATGTTCGCCTTTTCCTGGTCTCTCACATTTCAGGGTGCTCACTCCTACTGGAGACATTTCCCAGGGCTCAGCCTCTCCCTCTTTAATTGCTGGGGATGAGCCCTGGCAAGTCCCACCCAAATTAAACCCTGGCTGTGCTGCTGAGTGCCTTACATCTGGCTTAAACACTGGTTGAATTATTAGTACAGCGGGAGGGAATTTCCGAACTCCGTTCTGTTCGCCCGTCCCTAGTGGCAACACACACCAAAAAATCTGGGTTTGAATGGCTGAACTTGGTTCGGAAGTTCAAAATTCGACTGAACTCAATCTGTTCGGTCAACCGAACCAAACTTCCGAACCGAACTCAAATTTCAAACCAAACTGAACAGAACCGAATTTCCGAACTCGAATTTCAAATTGAACCGAACCGAACCGAATTTCCGAACTCAGTTCTGTTCGCCCATCCCTAGCAAAGACTACCCCAATGTGCATTCCTATGTCAGTGATAATGTGTGAATCCTGGGGTGCAAAGATGCTGCATAGAAACTGGCCTTAAAAACACTTGTGTGAGTAAAATTACTTGCATACAAGTGTAAAATGGATGTGTACATGTTTCTCCATGTGCGTGTACGGTGTTGGGTTGCCAGGTGTCCCATATTTTAAGAAATGTCCATTATTTTTTTAGAAAACATACCTTATTTCAGAGCTCTAGATGGGTCTCCCTTGTTTACATAATGTTTGTCCTTATTTTGTACCCCTACAGCTCCATGGAACACAATGAACCCGTGTCTTATTTCAGTACCCCTCAGCTCTGCAGTGTCCCTTGGCTTTGAATATTTTATCTGCCAACTCTTAAAGGGGACACTTCCCGCTCCCTAATTTTAGGAAGAAGGAGACTACAGTGCTTTTAAGAGGAAATCTATAGGTCACGACTGTTAGCCAGGTTTGGATGAGGGGAGCTACAGCACTGCAGTTGATTTCAACGTGTAAAGTTTGTTTTTTTCAACTGTTTTAAACACAGTGATGGGGCAGGCCTTCAGAGGGTGGGGCTTTGCAGGTCAAGGGGTGGGGCTCTCTCCCCTTCAGTTTGGATTCTTGTTATTCCACTTCTTGCCCGTGTTTGTAAGATCAGGTGCCAAACTAGCACTAGGAGCCTAACTGTCCAGTTTGCAGCTTCACAAAGTGCCCATCCACATGCTTTCTTCGGCAGGGGGAGGAGACCACTCTGAGTTAGACAAGCGCCTCCCCACCCGTTACCGACCCACTGTGTATTTTGCACAGCTGCATAGGGCACCAGTGCAGCCCTGCAACATGCATGATGAGTGGGGAAGACTTATCTAAAAACACCCTGTAGCAGGGGGGCACTGCCAGGTGTAAGTATATGCAGGATCAGGTCCCACAATCAGTGTCATTCATGGGAATCCACTCAGTCACTTTATTTACATATGTACAGTTCTCCAACCAGGTACTACTCCTCTGGCAGAGTTTAAAGTCTCCCCAGTCAAGCTACAAGCCCCTGACTGAGTTTAGTCTCTGAGTCTTTAGGTCTCTGAAGTAGGCAATGCTCTCTGACATTTAGAAGCCTCTGACGCAGTTAGTCCCAATGCAGGAACAGTCCACCTTCCATGCTGTCCTGAGGGGGTGGGGGTGGAGGTTTTCTCCCTCCTAGGTTTCCCCATTTCAAACCTCTCAAGCACCTCTCATCAGCACAGGTTCAACACTTGCCAGCAAACCCATCTCCTTCAGTCTCTCCCAGCTTCAGAGACTGTATGGGCTTCTAGTTCCGACAGGCTCTCAAGCTACAGATTTGGAATAATTATGGTTCTGTATCTCAAATTTTACAGATTTCCATATTTACAGATTCATATTTACAGATTAATTTTACCATTGACTTCAGTGGGAAACCAATCTGCCATTCATTTCAAGGGACCATTCATTCTAATAGTGATGTTGTTAGAATGAATGGGTCATCAAGAGAGAGAAAGTGTGGTGTGGGGTGGTAAAGGGCTAGTACCATGTGTCCATTTTGAATATAGCATAGTAGGGTATTAGCCCTGCTAGTGAAGACTTGGGTAGAAAGGCAGCCGTTAGCATCTACCAGTTTTTTATTATTACATTATGAAGTATTAATTCTGCTATGTCTAACTTTGTGTTTTTTTTAAAAAAAAAATCTCATGATTTTCACAACTATCTCATTATTACTAAATTCTGCGTAGTTACACAGTGCAACCCAGTGTCCATCCTGAACAGAGCAGAATTTAATCTATATGATGACCAGTGCAGAAGGTGGGAAAGGAAAGTCATTGATGAAAATCAATTAAACCATCCAGGTTTTTTCTGGCTTTTGTTTTCAACCCTGAAATGGCCAATATTGACCTTTGTCCCTGCACTAGGAATAAGGACACAGACACGAAGGATATTATTATTATTATTATTATTAACAAACATTTATATAGCGCCAGCAGTGTACATGGCACTTTACAAAGTAATAAAATAGACACGGTCCCTGCCCCTAGGGCTTACAATCTGAGAGACAGGAGCTGGGGGAGAGACTTAGGAAGGGGAACAGAGGGAGAGACAAGGGGTCTAACATTCATGAAGATGCGAGGTCTCAAGTGCACGTACTTGGCTTGGTTACGATGAGAATGACAGCAGGCAGGTCCATGTTGCAAGGATAAGGGTAAACCGATCGTAGGTATAGGAATAGTGGCTCAGCAGGATAAAGAGTCAGACAGAGCAGAGCGAAAGAGGTGAGTTTTAAGGAGAGATTTGAAGGTATGAAGGGAGGGGGCAAGGCGGATGTGGACAGGGAGGGAGTTCCAGGCATGGGGGGCAGCAAGTGAGAAGGGACGAAGGCGCTTAGGGGAGCAGGGAAGGCGTGGAAGGGTGAGAGAAGGGACAGAGGAGGAGCGAAGTGCACGGGCTGGAGTATGGAGGGCGATAAGTGCAGAGAGGTAGGGGGGAGCAAGGTTGTGAAGAGCTTTATAGGTGAAGACTAGGAGCTTGTGCAGGATTCGTTCAGGAAGGGGAAGCCAGTGAAGCGAAGAGAGGAGGGGCTGCACATGGTCGAAGCGACTGGCGAGGTAGATGACCCTGGCAGCAGAGTTTTGGACAGAGATGAGGGGAGAAAGGTGAGACCGGGGAAGGCCAGTGAGAAGGAGGTTACAGTAATCGAGGCGAGAGATGACCAGAGCATGAACAAGAGTTTTGGCAGACGAGACAGAGAGAAAAGGGCGAATCTTAGCAATGTTATGGAGGGAGAAGCGACAGGATTTAGCAACAGAGTCAATGTAGGGTTTAAAAGAAAGGGGTGAGTCAAAGATGAAGCCTAGGCTACGGGCTTGGGGGACAGGCAGGATGGTGACTCCATCAATAGTTATTGACAGTGAGGAAGGAGAGGAAGGATGAGGGGGGAAGATAAGGAGTTCAGTTTTAGCCATGTTGAGTTTGAGTTGACGTTGAGACATCCAGGTAGAGATGTCAGAGAGACAGTTGATGAGACGAGCTTGAACAGAGGGAGAGAGAGAGGGAGTAGAGAGATAGAGTTGAGTGTCATCAGCATAGAGGTGGTATTGGAAGCCATGGGAGGCAATGAGTTTGCCTAAGGATGAGGTATAGATCGAGAAGAGGAGAGGGCCAAGAACAGAGCCTTGAGGAACACCAACTGAGAGGGGGAAGGAGGAGGAGGCGGAGTTGGAGAGAGACACATTAAAGGAGCGGTCAGAGAGGTAGGAGGAGAACCAGTTATGGACAGAGCCACAAAAGCCAAGGGAGTGAAGGGAATCCAGCAAGAGTGAGTGGTCAACAGTATCGAAGGCAGCAGAGAGATCAAGGAGGACAAGAATGGAATAGAGACGTTTAGATTTAGCCACCAGAAGATCGTTGGTGATCTTAGCGAGAGCAGTTTCAGTAGAATGAAGGGGGCGGAAGCCAGATTGGAGGGGGTCAAGGGAGGAGTTGGAGGATAGGAAGTCAAGGCAGCGGGAGTAGACAACACGTTCAAGCAGCTTGGAAGCAAAAGGAAGGAGTGAGACAGGACGATAGCTAGAAGGGTCAGAGGGGTCAAGAGTGGACTTTTTGAGAATAGGAGAGACTGTGGCATGTTTGAAGGCAGAAGGGAAAGAGCCAGTAGAGAGGGAGAGGTTGATGATGTGCAGGAAGGAAGGGGCGACAGTGGGAGTAATGGAGGTGAGGAGACGGGAAGGAATGGGATCAAGGGGGCAAGTGGAAGGGTTGGAGGAGGCGAGCAGAGAGGAGATTTCCTTAAGGGAGGCAGGGGAGAAGGAGGACATGAGAGAAGGAGGGGGAGGAGGGAGAGGGGTGGGAGTGGGAAGAGAGGAGTGGGAAGCAATGTCGAGGGGTAAATTGGGTAAAACCTGGCCACAGCTGTATTTATGAATCCAATCTTAATCAACCTGTTAAGAAAAACAAAACCAATTCATCAAATGTATCTACTTTAATACCTTAAAGAGCGGTGGATGAGATCAAAGCCCAATTAGCCTGAATTGAATTCTTTAAACCTTCGCCTTGTGAAGAAAAAACAGTATTAACCAATTAATCTCATTTGTATTATTACCATGCCAAATAAATGCCAATTAAATTGTTCCCAATTAAGGTGATCGAATAACAAGGGGAGTGCCATATCAAATCATTATCCAATCCAAATTCTTCTTCACTCCCCGCTTTCAGTACCATAGAGTTCCCACCTTTTGGATTGGAGATGCCAGTCCAATCCCCTTCCCGTGGACCACATTGATCCATTTCCGTAAAGGACAGATGTATTTACCAATTTACTGTATGGTACCAATTTACTGTACCAATTTAATGTATGGTACTGTAAACTGCCACAAGTTCAGCAGCTTCGCTTGCTTGAACACCCCCCAATTTAGCTATATGACTACTTAACGTCCAAAAAAATCCTCCCTAAATTAATGTTTTAAGCATGGTCTTTATATTACCAATATACAAATCCAAACCAATCTCGGATAGGTGAACCTCATCCTGCCAATGTAGTTTGGGTTTGATCCATCAAATTTCAGGGTGATTAAACCAAACCCCCCCATGCGACCCTATCCACTTCCTAATTTTGACATTAATCTTTTTTCTTTCTCTATTCACCGCTCTTTGGTTTAAAACCCCAGGCCACCTGATTCTCTGCAACATTTCAGTGAACACCAGAGTGGCCTGAGGAAAAAGCTCCCGCAATCTGACCCAATCCTGCCTAATCATAATTGAAAGATCCAAACCAGATCCCCTGGTGAAATCATTCTCACCCAAATGGATCAAAATCAGATCAGGTAGAGGCCTTTCTAACCACCCCATGACCATTGGCATTAACTGGGGTCACAGCATACCCCTCCAGCCATTCCAAACCATGATCGCTTTATCAGCCAAACCAAGCTGTGTGCCCCAACTAGTTGCCCGAACCCTTTTCTCAGCCCAGCAAATGAAACTGTGGCCCAAATCCAAATTACCTTTTTCCAATAATTCAGCTGGCCTCCTGAAAGGAACAAGGAAAAAAGAAAAAAACGTCACTCAACAGCCCTTTACGTATCTATAGCGCCGGGAACAGATGCACATACGTTCTAAAAACCCCAGGACAGCAGCGCCCAACCCTTTTAATTTCTCCATCGGTAAAACCAGCCGCAGCAGCAGAAGATGCTGCCCCAATTCGAAATGAATGGGATCTAAAAACCACCCCATATAGCCCCAGCAAACATAAACAACGCCGAAAAACTGCCATAAATTGATAATGAGTTAACAGCTTCCCCGACTGGTGCACAAACAATGATCCAGGCGTGACAGATCTGACCCTAAAATACTCCTCCATACATGCCATGGGACAAATGAGAGGCTCGACGGACCTAGCCAGAGCAACCCTTGAGCCCCTACCTAACTGATCAGTCTTGGAAAGCCTGATGCACACCTCCATACCTACTCCCCCCATGGTCACATCGCTGCAATTCTCGCCTAGAGCGGTCAGACCTGGCCTGCACCACCAATTCACTAACCCTTAGCGCTGCAAAAAAGGCTAAAACAAATGCCGACTTAAACAGACAAACTTCCCCAGCATCAACACAGACCTCCCCAAGTTTCCCAACAATATCCGCCAGGACCTTTGGAGACAAAGGAACCCTGCTGTCAGCCCACATCCGGCCCTACCTCCGCCAAGAGACAATAATCGCCTTCAGCATCGGCATCTGCTCTGACTCCTGTACCCCAAACATCTTTGACACAAAGGCCAATGCCGACCACTTTGCTGCTATTGTGCCAGCCGCCAAACCTCTTTTGCATAATTCCAAACTGAATTGAACCCGCTGCTGTATAGGCACCAGAAATACCACAGGACATCCCTTACCACGAACGAACACACAGAATTTCTTGATCGTCCTCTCATACATGAGCCATGTCGCCGGAGACACAGAACCCTTTACTGTGTCCATCAGCTCTAACTTCCAAGGCTCCATAACTCCCTGGGCATGAAGTCCTGTTCCTTCCTCAGCTGGGGAGCAAGCTCCCCAAAACTCCGCATCTGTAAACGAGAGAGGGCATCAGCTATCTCGTTCTCCTCTCCCGGGACGTGCTTGGCACAAAACAGAATATTAAACTTCAAACAGTGCAGTACAAAGACCCTCATCAGCCACATCACCCTCTCTGATCTCGAGGATAAAGAATTAACCACCTGCACCACGGCCATGTTATCGCACCAAAACATAACTTTCCTGTCCCTAAAACTGTCAACTCAAACATGGACCGCAACTACAATTGGAAACAACTCCAAAAAGGTTAGGTCTCTTAAAATACCTGATGCATGCCACTGATCCTCCCCCCTCTCTGAACACCAGACACCCTGGAAATAAATCCCCAAGCCCACCACCCCAGCCGCATCAGAGTACACCTGCAACTCCGCTTCCAAAAATACAAGTCACGCCGCAGGCTAACCTCATTCTGCGTCCTCAAGAACTCCAACCACATCTCCAGATCTTCCCGTATCTTGTTTGTCACTCCGATGTGGTGATGGGGAAGCGAGACCCTGGACGTCCTGGCGTATAATCAAGAGAGGAAAGCCTGACCCGGGGCAATTATTATTATTATTATTAACAAACATTTATATAGCGCAAGCAGTGTACCTGGCACTTTTCAAAGTAATAAAATAGACACGGTCCCTGCCCCTAGGGCTTACAATCTGAGAGACAGGAGTTGGGGGATAGACTTAGGAAGGGGAACAGAGGGAGAGACAAGGGGTCTAACATTAATGAAGATGCGAGATCTCAAGTGCACGTACTTGGCTTGGTTACAATAAGAATGACAGCAGGCAGGTCCATGTTGCAAGGATAAGGGTAAACCGATCATAGGTATAGGAATAGTGGCTCAGCAGGATAAAGAGTCAGACAGAGCAGAGCGAAAGAGGTGAGTTTTAAGGAGAGATTTGAAGGTATGAAGGGAGGGGGCAAGGCGGATGTGGACAGGGAGGGAGTTCCAGGCATGGGGGGCAGCAAGTGAGAAGGGACGAAGGCGCTTAGGGGAGCAGGGAAGGCGTGGAAGGGTGAGAGAAGGGACAGAGGAGGAGCGAAGTGCACGGGCTGGAGTATGGAGGGCGATAAGTGCAGAGAGGTAGGGGGGAGCAAGGTTGTGAAGAGCTTTATAGGTGAAGACTAGGAGCTTGTGCAGGATTCGTTCAGGAAGGGGAAGCCAGTGAAGCGAAGAGAGGAGGGGCTGCACATGGTCGAAGCGACTGGCGAGGTAGATGACCCTGGCAGCAGAGTTTTGGACAGAGATGAGGGGAGAAAGGTGAGACCGGGGAAGGCCAGTGAGAAGGAGGTTACAGTAATCGAGGCGAGAGATGACCAGAGCATGAACAAGAGTTTTGGCAGACGAGACAGAGAGAAAAGGGCGAATCTTAGCAATGTTATGGAGGGAGAAGCGACAGGATTTAGCAACAGAGTCAATGTAGGGTTTAAAAGAAAGGGCTGAGTCAAAGATGAAGCCTAGGCTACGGGCTTGGGGGACAGGCAGGATGGTGACTCCATCAATAGTTATTGACAGTGAGGAAGGAGAGGAAGGATGAGGGGGGAAGATAAGGAGTTCAGTTTTAGCCATGTTGAGTTTGAGTTGACGTTGAGACATCCAGGTAGAGATGTCAGAGAGACAGTTGATGAGACGAGCTTGAACAGAGGGAGAGAGAGAGGGAGTAGAGAGATAGAGTTGAGTGTCATCAGCATAGAGGTGGTATTGGAAGCCATGGGAGGCAATGAGTTTGCCTAAGGATGAGGTATAGATCGAGAAGAGGAGAGGGCCAAGAACAGAGCCTTGAGGAACACCAACTGAGAGGGGGAAGGAGGAGGAGGCGGAGTTGGAGAGAGACACATTAAAGGAGCGGTCAGAGAGGTAGGAGGAGAACCAGTTATGGACAGAGCCACAAAAGCCAAGGGAGTGAAGGGAATCCAGCAAGAGTGAGTGGTCAACAGTATCGAAGGCAGCAGAGAGATCAAGGAGGACAAGAATGGAATAGAGACGTTTAGATTTAGCCACCAGAAGATCGTTGGTGATCTTAGCGAGAGCAGTTTCAGTAGAATGAAGGGGGCGGAAGCCAGATTGGAGGGGGTCAAGGGAGGAGTTGGAGGATAGGAAGTCAAGGCAGCGGGAGTAGACAACACGTTCAAGCAGCTTGGAAGCAAAAGGAAGGAGTGAGACAGGACGATAGCTAGAAGGGTCAGAGGGGTCAAGAGTGGACTTTTTGAGAATAGGAGAGACTGTGGCATGTTTGAAGGCAGAAGGGAAAGAGCCAGTAGAGAGGGAGAGGTTGATGATGTGCAGGAAGGAGGGGGCGACAGTGGGAGTAATGGAGGTGAGGAGGCTGGAAGGAATGGGATCAAGGGGGCAAGTGGAAGGGTTGGAGGAGGAGAGCAGAGAGGAGATTTCCTTAAGGGAAGCAGGGGTGAAGGGCAATAACCTGGCAAGCAAAATTGAGCTTACACAGCAGGGATTGCAAAAACCTCAACGTAACCTTACCAGCTGTCATGCATGCCCTTATCTCAACCCGCAAATCCTGAATCTTAGCTTGGGGTAACCGCGACAATTCCCTGACCGAGTCCTGCTCTATGCCCAGGTAGGTTAGCACCTGAGCAGGGTCCTCAGCCTTCTCCTCAGCCAAAGGGACACCCACTAACTTGGACACTTAACGGAATACACCCAACAAGTCGGCACACTCCCGTGACCCCGCCTTTCCGATAAACAAATAATTGTCGAGATAATGGGTCACATGACCTGGTCCTGCCCTTTGTTTGACTATCCACTCTAGTGCGGTGCTGAATTTTTCAAAAGCTGCACATGAGATGGAACATCCCATGGGCATAGCCTTGTCATAATAGAATTGACCCTTGAAAGCGAAACCCAGAAGGTCAAAATCCTTAGGGTGAACAGGCAAAAGGCAAAATGCTGACTTAATATCACTCTTTGCCATGAGGGCACCCCTACTGCAATCCTGCACCAATTCCATCGAAACATCAAACGACACATAGTGCACTGTGCAGAGGTCCTACGGAATCGCATCATTCACCAAATACCCCCGGGAATATGACAGATGATGTATCAATCTGTAGTCCTCTGGGGCATTCTTGGGTACAATACCAAGTGGAGAAACTCTCAAATTGTCCATAGGTAAAACTGTGAAGGGGCCCGCAACCCGTCCCTCTAAAACCTCTTACGTCAAATTTCTTTCAACAATATCCTCCAAACCACTAACCGATTTCAAATTGCGGGCAAACATGTGCACCCACTCCCCTTCAAATGGACTCTCAAAACCAACATGGAAACCTTCAACAATGTAACTTGCGTCCCGTACCTGTGGGTTACCCCTTAACAATTCCCTGAGTACCCACCATTTAACTGTTGTTGGTGCTTTTACTAACAACCTGCTGTCCTGCACCCCCACCTCGGCCTCCTCCATTCGGG
The DNA here is from genome assembly GCA_003113815.1 of Sphenodon punctatus. NCBI lineage: Eukaryota > Metazoa > Chordata > Lepidosauria > Sphenodontia > Sphenodontidae > Sphenodon > Sphenodon punctatus. The sequence continues at coordinate 332,598 of QEPC01009848.1, read as the reverse complement.
AAGGGGCGCTTGCCCCTTTGACCCCCGCCCCTCCGTCTCTGACAGTTGGCAATGGAATGAGGCCCACCACACTGCAAGCAGACATGTTTGAACCTACAGTTGGCATGAAAACAATGAGACCCATAATTAAAATCTCAGCATGCCAGCGACTGGCTCCCTTTCTTGCTAGGCTTGCCCTGAAAATTATCAGTCAGTTGCCCAGCCCCCTTTACAATAACATGGCCACTATCAACCCTAGCCACATCCTTCTCTTGGATGCATTCAAGCCACAAACTGTGGTCTTTCACATCCCATCACACATCCGGCGCAATGGCTGCGTTTTGCCTGAAGGCCTCGTTGTATCTGAGCCATCCAAAACGCTCCTTCGTCAAATAGGCCCTCCTCACAAGACTCTCAGTTCGCCTAATTCCTATCAACCTTCCTTTGCTTTGCCTTTTCATACTCCCTAGGTTCCTGCCTCGCGTTAGGATCAGGGATAGGATCGCAAAAGAACAGGGCAAATAAATCAATGTACTCCCCCTTCCAGATTTTTTCTCATGTGGCTTGCATCAAGTGCACCCCAATGGGTGTGGAAACCCTGGCGTAACCACCTCTCGGGGGAGGGACCTCGCTCCATGACTGTGCCACCATCCCTGCATCCTCTAGATTGCTTGACGGCTCCCCAGTGGGCTGAACCTGAACACCGCTCCCTGCTGCTACCTGACTCTGTCCATTACCCACATTCCCAGACTGACTTGCAGGTGCAGCCCCTGCCTGTGGGTGCCACACATTGTCTACCCAGACCAAGCGGTCTGGATCCTGCTGCACATGCAGTTGACCCTGTCCAGCTTGCCCCATTGTCGCAACTCCGCACCCTTGCAGCTGTGTCGGCAACTCAACAGCCGTTACTGTACTCTCCCCAGCCTGTGAGGACAATGCCTGGCTCGAGGCAGTCGGTGCCTGTGCCCCGCAGCTACTTTCACACAACTGCGGCCCTCTGGACCTGTCATTAACCCAACTACCTCTATCCAGATACTCACCGTCCCCTGCTATTGGGGCCATCTGCATCGGTGAAACCTGCGCCGTTATGACAGGAGGCATACTCCCTGCCACAGGCCAGCCGCCAGCCTCAATGAATGCCGCAATCCTGGCAATCTGTTGTTCTATCCAGTCCACCTTCTTCAAAAGCTACTCCACCGGCGGGTTATTTTCACCGGTTCCTGCACCAGCTGTCGCAGGTATCCGAGCAGCATGCTCACTAGGCTGAGGTAAAACAAAGGCACAATCACCCAAACCGCCAGCCCCAGTTGCACACTGATCGGGCCCTCGCTCCGCCCCCCCTAATGCCAACTGCCCATGACCCCATCCCACTGGTCCCTGGCGTTGGACCAGGGTCATCAGACCTTACTGGTCCTGCTAGACCTTTTGGCTGCATTCGACACAGTCGATCATGAGGTGTTGGTGATTCGCCTACGGGACCGTGCCAGAATTGGCATGACAGTCTTCGACTGGTTTCGTTCATTCCTGGCCGGGAGAACTCACAGGGTGGTCTTGGGGGTGTGTACGTCTCCCCCCGGGACCTCACATGTGGAGTCCCGCAGGGTGCCATTCTGTCCCCCCTCTTGTTTAACATCTATATGCAGCCATTAGGGGAGATCGTGAGAGGGTTTCAGGGCATGCAGTGTCATCAGTATGCTGATGACACTCAGCTCTACCTCTCCTTTTCCATCAACCCAGGCCATGCAGTCTCTTTATTTTCCCAGTGCCTGTCAGCTGTGGGGACTTGGATGAGGTTGAACCATCTGCAGCTGAATCCTGACAAGGTGGAGGTGATGTTGGTAGGTGAGGGCCTGGGGGGCCTGGGAGTGGTTGAATTTCTTCTTGGGGGGGTTGCCCTCCCATGGTCTCGCAGGTACGGAGTCTGGATGTGCTCCTCGATTCACAGCTCAGCCTGGAATCTCAGGTTGTGGCCGTGGTGGGGAGTGCGTTTCGGCAGTTACATCTTGTCCGGCAGCTTCGGCCGTATCTCTCAGACTCTGACCTCGCCACTGTCATCCATGCCTTCATCACCTCGAGGCTGGATCACTGCAACGCACTCTATGTGGGGCTGGCTGAGAAGCTGGTCCAGGGGCTGCAGCTGGTGCATAATGCCGCAGCCCGTCTCCTTACTGGGGCGGGCCGCAGGGAGCACATGACATCTGTGCTCCGGGCTCTGCACTGGCTGCCTATAAAGCACTGGGCTAGGTTCAAGGTGCTGGTTTTGACCTTTAAAGCCCTTCATGGCCTACGCCCTGCCTATATGCAGGATCGCCTCACTCCCCATGTGCCCGTGCAACCCCTGAGATCATCTGTGGGGGCCTTTTTGAAGGTTCCCCGGGCGAGGTGGGTGGCCACTGATGTGAGATCTTTTTCGGTGTCTGCCCCTGTGCTGTGGAATTCACTCCCAGAGGAGGCTCGGTTGGCCCCCACCCTCCTGTCGTTTCGATGTTTGTGTAAGACCTGGCTATTTTGCCAGGCTATTGGTGAGGGGGCAGGATAGGGTGGGGGAGGTGGAGTTTGGGAGGGAGGGTGTGTTTTTTTTACTTGTTTTAAAATTTGTAGATTTATTTTTAAATGTTTTATTGTTGAATTTTTGTGTGTGTATGTCGTTTGCCACCCCGAGCTGCCTTTGGGCAGGAGGGGTGGGATATAGGTTTTGAATAAATAATTTTTAAAAATCCATCCTGTCTGCAAGGGACTGCAATAGTGCAATCCCTTGATCCTCCTGGCCTCTTGGCCCACCTGGAGCCTGCCTCGCCATTACAGCCTGTGTTGTCCCTGCAGCCCCACCAGAGGGGCCGCGTCACAAAACTGCCCAGCAATAGCAGCGTGCTACCAAGCCTGCTCTGTCATTCCCACCTGCATTACCCCTGTAGCCCCACCAGAGGGGGCCGCATCACAAAACTGCTCAGCAACAGCAGCGTGCTGCCAAGTTTGCCCAGGCAGTCCCTTTTGCATTGCCCCTGCAGCCCCACCAGAGGGGGCCACATTACAAAACTGCCCAGCAATAGAATCATGCTGCCTAGGGCCACCTTCACTAGCTGTCTGGAATGCCAGCTCAGCCACCCTCTGCCCATTGAGGAAGCCAGGCCCCACATCCATCAGGCCATCATTAACACCCTGAAACCCCAACTGTGCCAGGGGTGGAAGGTCAGCAGTCCTCCATCTGCCCCCCACCCCATTCCCCTGCCAGCAGCCTTTTGGCCCCCGCTCATGGGTTTCTTGGCCACCCCGGGCCCTTTTCTCCTGCCCATACCAACCCCCCAACCTGATAGCCCAAGCTTGGGAAATGCATATTTTAGGGAGTCCACCCCCTTTTCCTTAAGAACTTAGCCTTTGCTGCCACTGTTCAGCTTGACGCCACATCCTCAAGCCCCTCTGCTACCACCACAGTAGCCTCGCAAAATCCACATGGGGGGGAGGGCGCGGGAAGGTAGAGAGAAGCTCCCAAGTCCTGGATCAGTCCCGTTTGCTGCGCCCAGCTGCACACGTCCTGTTTGTCCGCAGGCTGCCAGCCTAATGAGAGCTGCACAGCACACTCCACTATCACATGGCCTCAAACCGACCAATCAATGGAGCACAACAGCGCTGAGACTACCCAATGCAAACTGCATCCCCAGAGGGATGCAGTTTGCAAGCTGCCGCCAGCCCGACCGCTCCCCAACAAGCGGAAAAGACTCACACACACCCACACCACTGTGCCTTCTCCCCTGAGTGAAGCGGGGACAAAGGCCCCCCGCAGCTCACAGGGGCACTTAGCAGGGGAATTTCCTGGTCTCTCACATTTTGGGATGCTTGCTTCTACTAGAGCCATTTCCTGGGGCTTAGGCCGATTTAATTGCTTAGTATACTGTAACTGAGTCCTGATGTGTAAACCAAGGCTAAAAATGCGACTTGCATTTTTGCAGATTGAACTATTGATGAATTTTAGAGGGGGGAATAAAGGGAGTTGAAGTGTGCTCTAAGCTGAAGATCCCTAGCCTAGTCAAACTTCTTTCATACAGAAGCCATTCCACACCTTTGGCTGTTTTGTCTTCTCTGTCACTTTTCCAGTTTTGCTGTATTTTTTTTGAAATGGGGCAACCAGTACTGCACACAATATTCAAGATGTGGGTTCACCGTGGATTTATATAGTGGCATTATGTTATCTTCCATTTTATTTTATATCCCTTTTCCAATCATTCCTAATATTGTTTGCCTTTTGACTACTGCTGCACATTGAAGCTGATGTTTTTTCAGTGAACTATCCACAAAGGACTCCAAGATCCTTTTCCTGAGTGGCAACACGTAATTTAGAACCCAACATTCTGTACAGATAGGATTCTTTTCAGTCATGCCATTACCAGGAGTTATCAGTTCTTTAAATTAATGTAGTTAACATTGAACGATAGGAGTAGAAAAGCTTTTTGGTTGAGTTCTTATTTTCTCTGGATTTTTTCATTCCCATTTTTAAAGACAACGGCGAGTGGCCTGAATTCAGCTCTGCTGTTAGAAAACGAAGATTGACTTAATGAGGAAATGTGAAGGCTGAGAAGGCAACAGTACTGATTGTTTTGAAATAAGAACATAAGAAGTGCCATACTGGGTCAGACCAACAGTCCATCGAGCCCAGCATCTGGTCTCCGACAGTGGCCAGTCACGGGGGCCTGGGAGACGCACCCAACAGGTCACCATGCTATCCATTCCCTGTGGGTCATCCCCAGGCTACTGACAATAAAGGGTTTTGTTCCCCAATCCTATCGGGCTAATAGCTTCTAATGGAACTATCTTCCAGAAACTTGTCCAAACCACTTTTAAACTCATCTATACTGCTGGCCTTGACCACCTCCCCTGGCAGTAAATTCCACAACCTAATTGTATGCGGAGTGAAAAAATACTTTCTTTTGTTTGTTTTTACTTTTCCACCTGTGAGTTTCATGGAGTGTCTGTTGCCAGGTTTTAAGGTAATATTGATTTATTTGGATCCATTTCCTAATTGATAATTAATTAATAATTACGTAGGTTCAAAACCTGGACACACAGCTAAATTATGCTAATACCCAGAGAGATTAAAATGACTACATAAATAANGTCCCCTAGTTTTAGTACTAGCTGAGAGGGTATAGATACAGGTATAGATCTTCCTGGTAAGCTTCATTTAGTATTTACCATCATGATGAACACATGGTACAGTGTGTGTTCTGGAAAGATTGACAATCAATTGCAATGCAGCTCTCTAAAGCCCTTTTAAACAGACACGGCTGAGGGGTTGGTCTGTGGATAATGGGTGGAGTAACCATGCACCACCCACCCACCTTGGGTGAGTGGAGAGGGATTCAAACAGACGGCGTTTCCAGACAAGACACTACCCAGCCCACCCACACTATACATGTTACAGGGCATCCATAGGGCAAAATTGAAGCCCTGCAACATGTATAGTGGTTGGGTGGGGTAGTGGGGGAGAGTTTCTTGTCTGAAAATGCCCAGATACTGGCCAAGGAGGTCACTGCACCCACACACCCAACACCCAAACACACAGTCCTCCACCCATCGAACATGCTTACCATTTACACAGACAACCGCTCTACCATTTTGAGGAAGGCCATGCCCCTGCATGACGTGGCAACATGGCAAACAAAGGGCAAGTGAAGCCACAGCTGCTGTCACCGCCCATCCCCAACCAGACTTCATGTGGACAGGGGAAGGTACAGTACAGCAACATAAGCGGCACCCGAGTCGCCAGACACCTACGAGAGGAAGCCCAAACTCCCTCACAACAGCATGCAGCCCATGGGCAGCACAGAAACAAAAGGGGAATGCATCAGGGAGTCTGAGGGCACAAAAGCCATGCCGGGGGAGGGGGGGGGAGCGAAAAACAGCATCACCCTTTTGCCTGACAGAAGGGACAGTCCAAAATGCACATGGCCCCAACCACAGGACACATTGGGTGGGAACAGACAGAATGCTAACTCCACCAGAACACCATTACAACTCCTCTGCAACACGTGCAATGAATGGTGCAGGGATATACAGGGCAACAGCACAGCCCCACAACTTGCATTGAAAAGGTCAAAGCGGTGTCACAGTGATCCCAAAGGAGAACAAGCTCCATGGCAGGTAATACGAATACATACACCTGCTGCACAGAGAGCTTAGGCCAAAGTGGCAGGGATCCCAAGGCCAGGGTGAGGAACAAGGCACAGAACGACCCACACGCTGCCCAAAGTGCGATGGCAGGGGTCACTGGAGCGGACAATCCAGGGCTGCACTGATATCAGAACAGCACCACAAGGGTGGGGGGAGACACACATGACAGACCCAGGTCAATCCCCACAATCACCCTCCCTTCTCTGTCTCCCGGCCGAGGAGAGCAGATCGCCCCTTGCAGGAATGAGAACACCGACAATGCTGGTCAGAACACAACAACAAAACATTTTAATCAAACCAACAGAAAATGAAATAAATAAAAGCAAACTAGGACGCCTCCCCTGGGCACTGCTCCACTGAGCGCTCTGGGTCCGAAAGAGGTCGTTCACCCGGCGGCACACATCCAGGAGGACCTCCAGGCCCTCTCTCCGCTCCTCTGTCTTCTCCCACATGAGCGCTTGCACTGAAAGAGAGAAGAAAAGAGATCCCAATGAAGCATGCCCCCTTCAGCACACATTCCCTGTAGTCCAGAGCGGGAAAAGGATGGGTGATATAAGAGCATGAACCGGGGTCACTCACGGCGCTCACTGTAATTCCAGCTGCCCTCCTGGAAATCAGTCACAGCCTGCTGCAGGTCCTGGGCAATTCCCTCCAGGACCTGCAGGGCTATAAGAATATCATCTGTGAAAAGAAACAAACCACATGTCCATAAGTAGTAGATGGGGGTAGGTGCACAGAACACGGCAACACACAGCCCATACATGCATTCCCGAGCGCTTATAGGTAACTTCATGGAGGCTTTGGGCCAGCCAGTCTATGATCATCTCTGGACCTGCCCCATCATGGAGTAAGATGCAGGTATTTCAGGTCATGGCCTATCAGGGGGCCATGACCCGTATACGGTCTTACGTAAACTTACAGGGATCAGCACCACCTCCACCTCCCTCTTTCATGGTGCTGTTGAACAGAATGAGGGCATGGGGGGGGGGCCTGGCCAGGACCACTATGAGGCTGCACATAGATCAAGGCTAGGGTGAGAGAAAGGGGCGGAACATTAAGAAACATAACAAAGCTGATACAAGGCCCACAGACAAGCGGTAATCCCAATAAAAATGTCACACAAAGGGAGCACTCTATCCCATCCATGAAAGCCATCCATTAGCAGCTAGGGATGTGCGAACGTGGTTCGGCGTTCGGACCGAACTCGGTCTGTTCGGACAACCGAACGCAACGACTGAACCCAAACAGACCGAACCAAACTCTGAACGACTGAACAGTTTGGCCATGTTCGGGTGAGTTCGGATGAGTTCGGGCAGGAAAAACTTGACTGGAAGGCCCAGGGAGGGGGAAGCAGCTGAGGAGCAGACTTCCTGGCACCAGGGGTGGAGAGGCTTGGAGTAGTAGCCAGCCTACCCAATAACCATCCCTTATCTCCTCAGACCACTGACTTAGTTGTCTTTGATTGGACATGTGGGACAGGGAGGCTAGGCTGCACAGAGTCAATGGGGCTTGTAGTAAGGCGGGCGCAGGAAGTAACAAAAGTCATTGCCCTCCCCCCTTCCATCACCTTCTGAACTAGTAGCCACTGTTCCTGTCAGCAGGCATTTTCAGAAGTCTCCCTCTCCTAGCAGTTTGTGTTCCTAATCCATTGCCATCCTCCTCCTATTTCACCCATCCCACACATTTACCTCCCTAGTATTATTTATTTAGATTAGATTAGATATATTTAGGTGTTATTTTTATTTTTTACCCATCCCTGTGTTCTTTCTCCCTACCCTCCATTGAATCCTCCCTTCCTCCCTTTATATATTCCGTCCCTTATTCCCTTCCCCTGTTTTTGGATCTATTTAGAGTAGGATTAGATTGATTTAGGCTTCATTTCAGTTTTGTACCCCTCCCTGTGTTGTTTGGTGTGAGCTGTCTGTGTCCCCCCCGCCCTATCCCTGTGTAATATATATATAGAGAGATAGTTATTAGATACAGTTACTATAGATATAGATAGTTGTAGGAGTTAGCTTAGTTATAGAGATAGATAGAGATAGTGTGTAGTGATTCAGTTTTAATATTTTATAGTGTGTTTGTAGGACTAGGCCTTTGTAAATATTAGATGATATTCCATTTAGTTCCATAGGTTTTAGAATAGTTAATAGCAGTTAGAGTTAGTGTGGATAGATAGATAGATTAGATTACAAATTTGAATAAATAAATAAATAAATAAAAATATAAAAACTATACCGATACCTAACTCCACCGAACGTTCGGTCAAACCGAACACCGCTGAACCGAATGACCGAACCCAAACTCGGTTCCCAAACTGAACGACCGAACATCCGAACCGTGTTCTGTTCGCACAACCCTATTGGCAGTCAGGGCTGATGGGATGGGTGCAATGCTGCAACAATTATTTCAGGCTGCTGAGGTGCTGTTCAGTTCAGGAGCATCTGCAATATGCGGAGGGCATGCATACATCGGTTCCAGCACAGAGCTCAGCACTGGACCTCCGTACTGGACCACACAGAGCAGTTTGTACGGCAACAGCGCATCTCAGAGACAGAAAAGGCATGGATGAGATTACGGGCAATAAGGCGGGCCAAATGGGCCAGGCAGATGCAGATGGACACCATGCTGAGGGGGGTTTCCCTTGCATACCAGTTCCTGACAACAAACATTGCTCTGGTCACATATTTTATTTGTTTATTTATTTATTTTATAAAAGATTTCTGTCTCGTCCCTGCAGCCCACAGGGCAGCTTGGGGTGGTGAACAACAATTCAAACATTAAAACAATTCACAGTTAAAAATGGCATTTGCCAAACCATCCCCAAAGAGAGATGGGTGTGGGTCCGATTCAGGAGCGAGGATTGGTGAGAGACCATCCTGGCCAACTGGGGGGATGACCAGTGGACTGAGGATTATAGAGTGCTGCCTTGCTGGTTTCCTCCAGCCACACTCGGAGAACAACCAACATGTGGGACCCCATACCAGTGGGACAGCATGTGGTCATAGCCATTTGGAGGCTGGTGACCCCTGATTCCTGCCACAGTGTGGCACAGCAATTCAAGGTGGGAACTGAAGTCCATGGCCATTGTTGAGAAACTTAGGGAGTTTGATTAAAATCCAGCTGGTTGAGCTGGAGGAGATGATCAACAGCTTCACTGAGGAGATGATCAATGGCTTTGCTGCAATGGGCTTTCCCCACTGCATCAGGGCCATGACAGAACCCACATTCCAATAATCCATTCCCCAAACAGCAAAGACGACTATCTTAATAGAAAGGGTCAGTTCTCCATGTCCCTGCAAGCCATCATGGACCACAGGAGCCACTTCATAGATGTCTTTACTGGAGACTGGAGTGTCAGGACAAAGACACGATGCAAGAATCCACTGAACGTCGCCATTTTCCGCATGGATGTAAATGGGGGAAATTGCCCCAAATATATACAGGGCTACAGAGACCATGCCCATGCATCCTGTTATCACCCAAACCTTCCATGGTCCGCACCCATCTGAATGTATATATGTATGTATATTGATTCATTGTATAATAAATACACTATGATTAATGCACATATATATGTGTGGTTTCGTCTTTAAATACCCTGTGCAGGTGTTCATGGCACAGAACATGGTACAGAGTACGCTTTCATAAGCCACAGCGTTATTTGATAGGCTGGATTCCTGGTGATAACTAAACTTTGATTACTCACTGTCTGAAATGCAAGGACAGCCCTCTTAATGACTGTATCAAAGAAGGAAGGCTGTCATAGGCCCAATAGGGTATTTAAAGTGCCATGAACACCTGCACAGGTGATCTTTAATAACAATCTGTTATCACTAGTAGGCCTTTTGGGGAAACCCGGAAGTTCCCCAGAAGGCCTACAGCGTCTGAAGCTGGCAGCCACAGCCGGTGCTGAGGCTTCCGGACCGCCGCCGCCGCCACCCAGAGCTGAACTGGAAGGTAGGATCCTGGGAACTTGTTGGAAGTAGGGTGATCCCGGGGGGGTGTTAACCCCCCCCCAGGGATCATACAGTACAGGTCTAATACTTACCGGCTGCTGCTGGGACGGCCGCTGGTGCTGGGCTGGCTCTGGGTTGCCGACGAAGACCGGAGAGTCACTTAGGGGAATTTTTTTTTTTAAATCCAGGCTGGGCAGGGTGGGTGGGGGGTGTCCCCCCTTCCACCCGCACAGCCTGGGAGGGTGAGGGGGGAGGAATTTTTTTATTCCATTGATTTCAATGGGGACAGTGCCCCATTGAAATCAATGGAATAAATCCGGTACTGGTATACTGGATTTAATCTGGGAATCCAGTTTTTTGGAAACTGGAATCCAGTAAATCCGGTACCCGGTAATTGCCCTGGGGTCCCACCTCTAGTCTTCGGGTGGTACTCTCATATAGATTTTGGAGATTTTGCTGCCTTACTTAGGCAGCACCAGGTTCTTTTGCTCCAGGAGACGTGGGCTGTAGACTGTATTTTATTTGAGGGGCACACTGTTATTTCACTCCCGACTGTCATGGCAGCAACGAGAGGCAGGGCCAGTGGAGGTTTGGCCTGCTTGGTTGCAGATAATTTGAGATTCAAGCTATTGGCAGAGATCAGGCATCCACCTTACCTATTGGGAATGGTCCTGGCCCAGGGGACGGTTAGCTATGTCTTTTTGAATGTTTACATCCCCCCTGGGAACTCTGGCACGTATGATGTCAAGATGTGGACCAGTTTGGAGAATGCCATCAGTCAGGCTATGCTAGATCATCCCAGGACCCGGTGTGTCCTGGCAGGAGATTTTAACGCCAGGATCGGACCCAGAGATGATATGCTGGTACCATATATAGAGGTGGCATTTTGTTTATCGCATACCCCCTGCACTCCGGTTAGGGCTTATAAAGACTCGAAGCTGAATGCTACTGGTATAAGATTTGCCCAAATGATATCGAGTCTGAATCTCATCTTGCTCAATGGCTCAGGTCATCAAGACCAATGTGGGGAGTACACATTCATTGGCCCCCAGGGATGTAGTGTGGTGGACTACTTGCTTGTTGCCCCTGGGGAGTATGATAGCGTGATATGCTTTCAGGTGGCTCCAATCACGCTTTCTGACCATTTGCCACTGGTAATGAGCCTTTGGGCTTTGGAGAATAATAAGGGTGGGGGTGGCTGTACAGTCCCAGAATGAGCTTGTCCCCTTCATTTATCGTAGGTGGGGAAGTGTAATGGTTCGGACCTGGGAGTCACTGTGGGAGTCAGACCCATGCATAGACATGAGAACCCAGCTGATGAACATCCCAGATGATGAAGGAACAGTTGCTGTATACAATGAGGTAAGCTCATTTTTGAGCTCACAACTGCTTAAGGCTGCAAGTAATAACACAGGGATCAAAAAATCCCCTTGCCACCCAATCCAGAGATGGTTTGATCTGGACTGCCAGCAGGCTAGAAGTAGGGTGGATAAAATCTACAGAAGCTACCGGGCAGGGGATCTCCCTCGTATTCCTGAACAGTACTTTTATTTGAGGAGGGAATATAAGGCTTTTGTCTGGCAAAAGAAACGCTTTTACATGGACGCTCGGTGGCAGGATCTTCTGAATGCAAGTAGCGCCAAGGACTCTAAGACCTTCTGGCACATAGTGAATGGAGCAACTGTGGGTCCGAGAGTTGGATGTCCTACTCCTATAGCACCCTCAGCTTGGGTGGAGTTCAAAGGAAAGACCCAAGTAGATGTGGGTGGAAGGAATGCCGACCATGTGGGGAGCTGGGGACCCTTAGAGCAGGCTACCCCAGAATGGCCCCCGGTTTCTGTCCAGGAGTTGGGTCAAATTTTGGAGACCTTCTCCAATGGAAAAGTGCCTGGACCAGATTTAATTCAGGTGGAAGCCATCAAACTGAACCAAGATTGGTGGCGCCCGATTCTAGCACAACTATTTATTAGTATTAACAACACAGGAATCCTCCCACAAGGCTGGACTCAGACTATAGTTGCTCCCATATAAAAGAAGGGAGCTACAACGGACCCTGGAAGCTACAGACAAATTAGTCCGATTAGTATCATCAGCAAAATCTACGCCAAGTATCTTTTGGCTAGGCTTGTAGAATGGGTAGAAACTATGCAGATATTGCATCCTGAGCAGGCGGGGTTTTATAAGGGAAAGTCCACGTTGGGTGACTGTTTAGTGTTGCACCATTTAATCGAAAAGTACAGGAGTACCAACAGAAGGTTGTACTCCTTCTTAGATTTGACTGTGGCGTTTGACTCTGTGAACAGATCCCTTTTGTGGAGTAAACTTACCTCACTGGGGATAGATAATAGGCTGCTCTGGCTTATTCAGGCCCTGTATACTAATACCGCCGTGTGGGTCAGAATAGATCGGGGCGGTCAGCTTACCCCAGATGTCGTAGTTACTAAAGGAGTAAAACAGGCACCAGCCCTGTTCAATTTATTTATAAATGATCTTATCCCATTGATGAGGCAAGAAAGATTTCCCCCTCCAAAAAATTGGCAGCTAACCCCGTTGGGATTCTGCTCTATGCTGATGAGCTAGTGATCTTATCCCAGACTAGGGTTGGACTGCTTAGGCAGCTACGGACGTTTGCCGTAATAATAGTCTCACAATTAACTACTCTAAATCAAACGTGTTGGTTTTTGCAAGGGATTGTCGGGTCCATAGGTGGCCTGTAGGCAGTGCATGCCTGGTACAAAGTAAGATCTATAAGTACCTTGGGCTGCATTTTGCCACTAACGGGCAGTGGAAGGAGCACTTCAGGAGGGTATAGGTGACAGCCAAGAGTCAGATGTTAGCAATTCTTAGGTTGTTCGCATGGACAGGGAGAAGGAACCTGGATATAGCAATCAAGGGCTGTGAAACTAAAGTAAAAGCTTCCCTTTTGTATGGGGCAGAACTCTTGTCCCCTTTGTCAGATATCAACTTGAACTCTCTCCAAACACGTTTCCTCAGTGCTCTCACAAAGGTTCACAATGGGACTCCAGCTGCGGCCATGAGACTAGAGGCCGGTATCCGAGCCTGGGTGGCCGTGGTCTGGGAGCAGGCGGCGCTTTTCTAGCTAAAAATAAATAAGACCTCTAGTAATAACTTGACTCGGTTAGTGCTACTGGATACTTTCGAGAGTCCATGGCAAGTGGCTATTACTAAATATCTGTCTCACTGTGGCCTCTCGTTAGAGTATTTACAGAGACAAAATCCTGCTGCTGCCAAGCATGAGATTATCTTAAGAGTTAGAGACATAGGTAGGCAGGAGGATATGGCACAGGTGGCTTTCTCCCACCATCTCCAGGTGTATAGTATGTGGGCCCCCCTGATTATTATTATTATTATTATTATTATTAACAAACATTTATATAGCGCCAGCAGTGTACATGGCACTTTACAAAGTAATAAAATAGACATGGTCCCTGCCCCTAGGGCTTACAATCTGAGAGACAGGAGCTGGGGGAGAGACTTAGGAAGGGGAACAGAGGGAGAGACAAGGGGTCTAACATTCATGAAGATGCGAGGTCTCAAGTGCACGTACTTGGCTTGGTTACGATGAGAATGACAGCAGGCAGGTCCATGTTGCAAGGATAAGGGTAAACCGATCGTAGGTATAGGAATAGTGGCTCAGCAGGATAAAGAGTCAGACAGAGCAGAGCGAAAGAGGTGAGTTTTAAGGAGAGATTTGAAGGTATGAAGGGAGGGGGCAAGGCGGATGTGGACAGGGAGGGAGTTCCAGGCATGGGGGGCAGCAAGTGAGAAGGGACGAAGGCGCTTAGGGGAGCAGGGAAGGCGTGGAAGGGTGAGAGAAGGGACAGAGGAGGAGCGAAGTGCACGGGCTGGAGTATGGAGGGCGATAAGTGCAGAGAGGTAGGGGGGAGCAAGGTTGTGAAGAGCTTTATAGGTGAAGACTAGGAGCTTGTGCAGGATTCGTTCAGGAAGGGGAAGCCAGTGAAGCGAAGAGAGGAGGGGCTGCACATGGTCGAAGCGACTGGCGAGGTAGATGACCCTGGCAGCAGAGTTTTGGACAGAGATGAGGGGAGAAAGGTGAGACCGGGGAAGGCCAGTGAGAAGGAGGTTACAGTAATCGAGGCGAGAGATGACCAGAGCATGAACAAGAGTTTTGGCAGACGAGACAGAGAGAAAAGGGCGAATCTTAGCAATGTTATGGAGGGAGAAGCGACAGGATTTAGCAACAGAGTCAATGTAGGGTTTAAAAGAAAGGGCTGAGTCAAAGATGAAGCCTAGGCTACGGGCTTGGGGGACAGGCAGGATGGTGACTCCATCAATAGTTATTGACAGTGAGGAAGGAGAGGAAGGATGAGGGGGGAAGATAAGGAGTTCAGTTTTAGCCTGATGGGACAGATGGGACATTATTTCGGCATGAGGACCATTTTTAGAGAGAAACATCTGTTCCTCTGTGCCAGAGTTAATGCTCTACCTACTAATATACTTGTGAGGCGTTTTGATGGTACCCCTTATGGGGAATCAATCGCCTATTTCCGTACGATGCCCTGACAGCAGAGACCACTCAACACATCTTATTTGAGTGCCATTTATACGATTCCATCCGTGGGAAACTCCTGGATACCCTTATTGCAAAGGTTCCGGGTGCCACAGCCGTATATATGGCCCAGATAGCACTTGCCGATATCTCCTTGGAGATGACTAGGCAGGTACAGACATTTTTGATGACAGCCAATTGAAATTAGGAAATGTTTCATCTCAAAATCAATAGATAATGTCAAAAAACTCTAGAACTGCTTTACTTTTTGTGACAGAATTTTAAGTTAGCCTGGAATTTTATACTAGTTTGTAGTGTATTAGATTCTATGTTGTCTGTTACTTTTCTTTGTTGTATTGTCGGCAATGGCCTCTGGTAATAAATTTGAATTTGAATTTTGATGGGAATCCAATGGAGAGGAGCCCTGTCCCCAATGTCAGATCGATATCCTTTCAGAGGAGGGTGAAGGGATTGTGTTCTACACCTGTGACCCATATTTCCCCCTCCTAGCCATGATCCCTGGGCCTACTGGCCAACCTGGTGGAATGCCCTGGCACAACTCTATGAGTAACTAAACATGGTGCACATTGTGATGAGAGGGATTCCAAGAACGGAACGGTGGCCACGATCTCCCCATCCATACAGGGGACCTGATCCACCTCTCAGTGGAATGACATTGTGTGTTGGGCCAACCTGGGAGATGTGGTAGGGGTGGGAGCAGAGCTGGTGCTCACCTGTGATGAGAAGGCATAACTGTCAGTCAGCTGTCATCTGACTCTCCCTTGCCTCGATAGAGCACCATCCCCCATCCTCCCCAGAGTCCTGCTGGCTTGACTGGCTGTGGTGGTGGTGAAGGCAGCTGTGATGGTGCTTGCCTGTCAAGGGACATGTACCTGTCAGCTGTCNAGAGCTGGTGCTCACCTGTGATGAGAAGGCATAACTGTCAGTCAGCTGTCATCTGACTCTCCCTTGCCTCGATAGAGCACCATCCCCCATCCTCCCTGCTGGCTTGACTGGCTGTGGTGGTGGTGAAGGCAGCTGTGATGGTGCTTGCCTGTCAAGGGACATGTACCTGTCAGCTGTCATGTTACTGTCATGTTGCTCCCTCTCTGCGGGTCCTTGCCGTGTCTGTCCATGGCACTGGCTCTTTTCTTTTGGAGGTTGGGGCCATGGTGGTGTGGGAGCCAGCACAGCCACCTCTTCTAGCATGTTTCCTTTAAGGACACCTGTCCTGGCTGGGAATGTATCGTGCGGGGGGGGGGGGTGTCGATTGTCAGCCATCTGTCTATCCCTCACATGGCTTTTTCGTCATGGTGTTGGCGGACCTTTCCCCTGGGTGGGTGTGCTGCCCTGTACACATGGTCCAGTGAGTGTTGAATGCCCATCCCCATCCATCTCCACCCATGTCCCTGCATGGAGCAACCTGGCTTTTTCCTGGTTTCTCTGTGTGGGGAGGTGGATGGGGGTGCATGGGTAATGGGACATTATCCTAATTCAAGAAACTTGGATGGATGTGCAGGTTTTCATGTTCTGGATCTCCTTGCTAGCTCTTCTGTGGCCAAGGGCAGACTTAGTGGAGGTTTGGCCCTTCTGATAGCAAATAGTACTCGCATGCAAGCTCCATTAGTTAGCTCATATAAATCTTACTTTGCTATCTACCATTGTCTTTTTCCATCTGGCCATGAATTGCTGATAGGTAATGTGTACCTTCCTCCATCCTCTTCATCCTATTATATGGCTGAGCTTTGGCAGATTCTTATTTATCAATCCTTGGAAGCACTTAATAGCTTCCCAGAAGCCCATCTAATAATGGGTGGGGATTTTAATACTCGGATGGGGTCTCCCTTATCACTTCCTTCCAACCTGGCCCCTGAGAAAATGCGAAATTTCCCCTTTAACACCCAATTCTCGAGGGACCCACGGACCCCTCTGATAGATAATTTGCTCGAAAACCTGAATTTAGTTATTGTAAATGGGTTATTCCCTGGGGACCAGGATGGTAATTTTACTTATCATTCCTCCATGGGCTCTAGCCTAATTGATTATTTTTTAGTTCCAGCGGATTATCTTTTTTCTGTTTTAGATTTTTGTGTTTTACCAAACTATTTGACCAGTCACTTCCCTTTGAATTTAAGGATTTTAGTCCCTTCGAGGGACCAAGTTTTACCCCAGAGCGGTGTTCCAAAACCAAAGATTGAAGCTGCCCTAGTTGGCCCGCTCCAATTAAGGAAATCATATTAATTAGAAACTTTTTTTCCTAATTTTATTAATTGTGAGCATGTCATAGACCTTGCCCTGTGGATTTGTTCTACGCATGGTGACTTGATTGCGTGCTATGAGGAACTCTTGGAGTCAATTACCACCTATTTATGCATTCCTAAATTATCTCACTATCACTCTTTCAAGTATTCCCCTTGGTTTGATAGTGAGTGTCGTAGTGCGCGGAGTAAGCACCGTAGGCTGGCAAAGTGTGTCAGTATTTCTCCCTCTGTACATTTTTGTGATCTATTACTACTTCATCGAAGAGCCTATAGGAAGCTACTCATCGAGAAAAGACAGGCTCACTTGAAGCAAAAGTGGTCACATCTTCTCTTGGCTGCCCAGGAGAAGGACTCTAGAAAATTTTGGACTCTCATTAAGCACTCCCACGTTGTGGCCCAGAAGTCCCATTCTCCTGTTCCTTCCCCTGTGGTCTGGAAGTCTTATTTCCTAGATCTATTTGCTAATTCTTATACTTCTATTTTTGATTCCAACCTGTCTTCTTTTGCTATCAAAAACTTCCAAGCTTGGCATCCTGTGACCCCAGCAGAGGTTAAAGAACTAATCTTGCAGTTAAGATTGGGGAAAGCCCCAGGCGGTGATCATGTAACCTCTGATCTCCTCAAACTTAATCCGGATTGGTGGGCCAATATTTTGGCCCCCCTTTTCACTTATATTAATGCTCATTGTCTCCTTCCTAAAACTTGGCTAAACAGCTTGGTTGTTCCGATTTTCAAAAAAGGTGATCTGGCCTTGCCCTCCAATTATAGGCCAATAAGCCTTTTAAGTGTGGTTGGGAAGCTTTACTCTAAGCATTTGTTGCAGAAATTGCAAGCATGGCTTTCCATCACCAAGACGATTGCCCCAGAACAAGCGGGCTTTCACGAGGGTCAGTCCACTCTGGATCATATAAATATCCTTCAGCGAATGATCGCCAAGTATAACCGCCCACGTAGCAAATCCTGACTCTACCTATGTTTTGTCGATTTAAAATCGGTATTTNATTGCACTGCAACAATACTATGCAGGTCTGCAACCCCCTCCCCCCCCCCACGGAGATGATCCAGGTAAATCGGGGGGTTAGACAAGGATGTATTTTGGCTCCGGCCCTTTTTAATTTTTTTCTTAACAATGTAGTGTCTTTCATGTCCAAAATCGATTCCCATGCCCTTAAGATGGCAGACCTCAGAATCCCAATTTTACTTTATACGGACGACACCATTTTAATTTCCCAGACTGCAGTTAGTTTAAGAAGGATCATGCATAGGTTCCTGACTTATTGCCAACAGGACAATCTATCTATTAATTTTTCAAAGACTAAACTAATGTGTGTAGGGACTAGGAAGTGTTCAGGGCGGTGGCAGATGGGTACCCAGCAGATTGAGCAAGTGGGTTTTTTGGAGTTGTGTTCTCAGCTACCAGGAGTTGGCAAAAACACTTTAAATTGGCCTTTGCTCAAGCAAAGAAAACATCCAGTGCAATTCAGAGCTATTCTTGTGCAAAGGGTGGGAGACTGGCGAAACCTGCCCTATGCTTATATAGGGCTAAAGTGGTGAACCAGTTTCTTATGCCTTCTCTGTTTGGGGCCCGACTTTTTTGAATAATATCGACTCCTTACAAAATGGCTTTTTACGAGCCATTTTGGGGGTCCCGAGGGGAATCCCTCAGGTCCTTCTGAGAGCTGAGACAGCTTCGCGGACCTTGAAATCACAGGCACTCTTGGCAACTATAAAATACTGGCTAAAAGTGACCCTATTTCCCCCTAACCCTTGTCGTCTCGTTAGCTTGGTATCTGGGGACCAATACATTAATTCATGATCACAGTTTGTCAAAAACGAGGTTTTGAAGTTGGGTTTTTCCAGGGATTTTCTACTCCCTTTTGGTTACAAGAATGCTGTGTCCCTGGTGAAGAATAGGATTTTGGACCACGAACTACTAAGTGAGTCATTGCTTATGAGATCGCAGAGAGTGGCTCCACTTTACCTGAACATTCAGTTACAAACTTATGATACTAGTTATCTTTTTCTTTGGGTGGACTGGGGGTTGAGACAGGCCTTAACATCATTCAGATTTAATGTCTTTCCGCCAGCCATTCTCCAGGGCCGATTTGCTGGTTTACCTTTCATCTCTTGGTTTTGTGCAAACTGTTCCTTATCTCAGATTGAGACTCTTGAGCAGGTTATCTTTTTTTGTCCAGCTTATGCCAAACCCAGGACAAGGTTTTTGCATAATTATATTCTGAATTGTCCGGCATGGCTTCTGGACATTTTACTGATCAAATTACTTTCTGGTAGAGATTCTTGCCACTCAAGAGCAATGACCCACTTTGGTGCGTGTGTCCTAGAGATTAAGAAAAAAATATAATATGAACCGACTGTGAGTCTGATGATTTTGATTCTTTTTTGTGCTTATGGTTTTATTTTATAATTTGGTTGTTGGGCACATGCTTTGCTCTGTGTGTTTTTATTTAATTTCATTGAGTGTATTGTTCTATACTGTTATAAAATACTATTTAATAGTATGGTCTTATTTTATTTTGTACTTATATTCTTTTGAAATGACCTTCGGGTTACTCAAATAAATATTATCTATCTATCTATCTATCTATCTATCTATCTATCTATCTAATTGATGATCTCGAGACATTTCATGCTGGCCAAGATCAACAATGGCTTTAGTAAATAGATCCATATTGATGTCAGCAAAGGATTAAGGTAATTCAGATAACCTGAGTTTTGCTTTGATTGCCACCCTTTTCTTAGTTGCCAACCAGAGAAATGTTGCAATGGTTAGTAAGTCCTCTGTATTTGTTAAAGATAGGAGGAACTTATAGCAATTCTCTGATCCAAAATGCATATTTTCTTTTAATAGGGGGTGCAACCAAGTTTCCCTCAGGATATAATAATAGGGGCATCTTAAAAGAAAATGATCGGTAGTTTCAATCTCCGCCAGACTGCAAGTGCAGCGGCGGAGTTCATAAGCAAGGCGAGCATATCGGCCTTCTGTAACTGCTGTCTTAACAAGCTGAAAACGCAATAGGGTATAACATCTTCGGAGATTTCTATTTAAGATCTTATCTAAATAAGTCTCACATGAGACAGTAGTTTTAAACTGGGCTAGCCAAGGTGCTACCTTCCACTGTGAGACTGTTGTCAAATCTTCTTGTTTGCCTATATCACCTATCCTGGCGCAGATTTCATTTTTAATATCTTGCAAAGATTTCCCTATAAAGTACTCAAGGGAAAATCCAATATTATTAAGTAAAGAAGCAAGATAGTGTAGCCAGGGGTATTTTCTTAACCCCAAATGGCACAGCTCTTCTTGGAGGTATTGGATAGTAAGTGACGTCTCCTGTTGGGCCAATAATCTCACTCAAAATCTAACTAAGGTGATATTAGAAAGTCTCTCAACAGAAACCAGACCAGTTTCTGATCTTAGTACTGCACCTGGAACATTGTTTCCAACTCCCAATAGGCGCCTAAGAAAATAATTTTGTACCCTCTCTAATGTAACTAGATTAGGGAAAGGTATATCTAGCCCAAAAGCCATCATTGCTGGAATCTTTGCGCAATATACCTTCAGGAAGGAGGAAACAGAAATGCCTTTAGCATGCAGCCTTTATGATGGTTCGAGTATTATATAAGGCCTTATTGACTCTATTTTGTATATGCAGGTTCCACATACCCTTACTGGTAAATGTCATGCCCAAATATGAGAAAAATCTCACCACTGAATAGCTTTCACCGTTAACCTTCCATATGCCTGCACAGTACCGACTTCCAGCTATCATAATCTTAGATTTTTGTGAATTAATTTGCAACCATTTTCTTTGCAATTGGCACCCAGCTTAGTAATAAGACGTCTCGGGCCTATTTCAGCGTGAGAAAGGAGAGCTAGGTCATCTGCATATTGCAATACACAGCATACATAGTTCCCAATTTTAGGAGCGTGAATATCTTCACCCTTTAGATAGGTAACCAGATCTGAGATATATAAACTAAACAGTAGGGGGGCTAACACACAACCCTGATGTACACCTCTATTTATCCGGAAGAAAGCGCTCTGTTTACTTGGACCTCCTCCGTTCACGGCAGCTTCCTTATTCGTATGGAACTGCACTAAAATATCTAGGATTTTCCCATTTATGCGTAACCGCTTCAGCTTTTCCCACAAATTGACACGGGGGACTGAGTCAATTTCAGGAGGGGCGGGGTATAAATATGAGCAAATAAATAAATAAATAAATAAATAAAATGCTTTGGTTAAATCTATAAAGTCAATAAAGGCAATATATTGGCTATAAAGCAATACATAGCCAATATATTGCCTTGAACACACTTAGACACACACACACACCCTATTCCCAGTGCAGAAAGAGGGGCAGAAGCTTATCTCTTCACTTAGGCTGTTTTTACACAGATTGGGTGGGTGTGTGGTGGGGAGGCATCCGTGTTAACGGGTCAGCAGTGGGTGGGGGGATGGGTGTCTGCCCGTTTGAACACCACGGGCGGTATGTGTGTGTGCATGCACACTCCCAGTGTACACCCATCTTCACGCACAGAGCCATCCGGGAAAACAGAGGAGGCTCAGTGTGTGGAGATGGGTGCGTGTCCATGTAAAAAGACACACACACCCATCTCCACCCACAGTCCAGCACATGAGCACACCCATTCCCCCACCCACCTCCATCCATGTAAAAATGGCCTAGTTTCTTTTCATTCCATCAGCTTCTCATTGTCCTCTCAAGTGCTTTTTTTTTTTTGAGACACAACCAGGCTTGAATGTTAGTCTCTCTTTCTCCTGAAAGAGGAACTTTGACCCAACAGAGGGACAATGGAATTCAACACTCAGAGAGGAACTGTCCCTCCTAATTCGAGACTGTTGGGAGGTGTGCGATTATGGTTGTTTCCTGGGCCTGCTTCTTTTTCCAGAGATAGCCATGACTTCAGGACCAAAGCTCAATGTCTTGTGCAACCATGGCCAGACCACAATGAGTATGTGTGCATAGCCACCGCCATCTCTGATTGGTGTATGGTGTTCTGTGAGAAATTTTGAAGACTGACAGAAATTTTGTGAGAAATGTCAGACTGTGAGAAATGGAAGACTGACCCATCCCTCAAAAATGGAAACCAGAGCATATAATAATTTCCCTTGTGGGTATATTCTCCTTTTAGCCACTAGATGGTGCATTTCAGCTATTTATAACAGTGGCTTCTAGTTAACATAAATTTTATGGAAAAGCTGATGCTTGCAAAACCCAGGAGTGAGTGATATATAGAGGAAAATTCATGTTGTAGAAATTGCCTTTACCTGCTTTTTTCAAATGGACGTTAACAGCTATTCGATGGAGTTTGCCAAATGTTTTGAAATTAGAATAATTTATTTACTTAAATTTTTATCCCACCCTTCCCTCAAAAGGCTCAAAACATAAAAAACATATAAAAGATAAAAATATTAAAATACAAACAACAACCCCCCCTTACACTTGTGCCTCAAACCCACCTACCAACCAACCTCCCCATCCCCATCCGCCAAACATCTTTTCAAACAAAAAAGTCTTGCACTGCCTCCGGGGGAAGGAACCTCCAGAGGAAGGAAGTTCCGCAGTACTGGGGCAGCAACCGAGAATGCCCCCCTGCAAACTCTTGTCGTACAAATGAGACTAATGGATGGTACATCTCCCTGCCGATCACAGGGGTCGCAATAGGACATGGAAGGACAGCTGATCTTTCGGATATGTGGGCCCCAGATCATTTAGGGCTTTAAACATCAAAAACAGTACCTTGAATCATACCCGAAAAGCTATAGGGAGCAAGTGCAAACTTTGTAGCACTGGTGTAATGTGCTTCCAGTGCCTCGCTGAAAGGAGATGAGCTGACGCATTCTGCACCAGTTGCAGCTTCCAAACAGTATCAGGCAGTCCCTCATAGCATGCACTGAATCTAGCCTCAAGATGAAGAAAGCATAGATGATGGTGGCCAGATTCGAATCAGAAAGGAAAGGCTGCAGCCTCCTCCCCAGATGGGAGTTGGTGAAAAGCAGTCAAGGCCACCTCTGAAACCTGACAATCCAGGCACAGGAGGAGGTCCAGAAGTACTCCAAGGCTGTGGACCTGATTGACTAGAGGGAGCTGGACTCCGTCAGTAAAAGGGATCTCAATCCCCTCCAGGTCACAAGACCAGCCAACCATCATCACATCAGTCTTGTCTGAATTCAACTTCAATCGACTCAACCTCATCCAGTCCCCAACAACAGCCAGGCATCAGGTCAGCATTGAGACTGCAGGGCCTGGGTCAGCATAACGATGACACTTGACCCCAAACCTCCGAATGATCTCGCCCAATGGCCTTAAATACATGTTGAATAAGAGGGGAGACAGAATAGAAACCTGCAGGACCCGACAGGGGAGGTTCTGAGAGGATGTTGAGCAATTGCCCATCACCACTTTCTGGGACCTCACTGACAGGAAGAAGCAAAACCACTCATGTGCAGTTCCACACCCATCAGTCAGATCCTGCAGTCATGTCAAAAACACCTCATGATCAAATGTATCAAAGGCTGCCAAAAGATCTAAAAAGATCAACAGGGTCAGTGGTGGTGGGCCCTCCAGAGTGGTAGGGGCAATGCCACGCCTGGCCCCCAGGATTATTTTGGCCAGCGGCGGCAGCTTAAAAAAAAACAAAAATCAAAAAAACCCGGCCGACTTAGCATCACGCTGAATGTGCGGAGCCACCTCGAAGGACCTTGTTTAGAGAGGCAGAGATGTTCTGAAGGTCTCTGCCTCGCTAAACAAGGTTCTTTGAGGTGACTCCGCACATTCTCACTGGTTGTGTGTGTGTGTGCACGCGCACACAACCGGTGAATCACCCCCACCTCCCCTGAAGGCTTCCTAAGGAAGCCTTCCTAAGGAAGCCTTCAGGGTCAAAAGGAAGGCATTCTTCCTTTATGCAGAGTGGGCAGCTAGAAGAGCCATCCACTCCACATAAAGGGACCCTGCAATACAAGAGTGCCGCAGGGGGCACTCTTGCATTGCAGGGGCTGGGAAGGGGGAAAGTTCATATGGGGGAGNGGTCCCCCTGGCTCTGCCTACCGTCCCCCTGGCTCTGCCCCTCGGTGGCCTGGCCTGGCCTTACTGCCCCAGTGCCCCTCCAACGTCAAAACCCACCAGCCGCCCCTGAACAGGGTGGAATTTCCCTTGTCAATCTCCAGGATCAGGTCTCGGTGATCTCAACACTACCTCCGAAACCATCCCAGCTCGAGCAGTTGGGAAATCAGCTGTACCGCGGAGTGGTCAGTACACCAAGAGGAGTTCCAAGATTTTCCCCAGCCATATCAAACACAAGGTGGACACACTCTATATCAGACGAGTTAGGCACCAGATACCTCTGAAAGACCAAGCTGTCTTTACAGACCACAGCCACAGAGTCCATGCTCTTGTCCTGCTAGAAAATTTCTGCCCGCAAAAGGTAATAGAAAATAAATTAGTAATTGAGCCCAACCACTTCTCTAAATTTGGCATGTCTGCCCTGCAGTCTCCAAGAATCTCTGCATTTACTGCCCTTTATTTCTATTTTATTCCATCTATGACCAAGTATCATGAAGAATCAATCTGATGTTTGCTCACAGTATTGAATCTTCCATAATCAGTAGTCTAGCCAGGCACAAACAGTTTCAAATTGAAGCCAGAAGAAATTTGATCAGAAGTTAGCAACTAAAATTGGCTATGTTTATCCCATATTATTTTTGTCTGAAGGGAACAACACCAGTAAACACAAGTGTCCCTGAGCTAAAGCAGAGGGTTGCTGGATGCAGAGTAGAGCTTTCTTTCCTATTAGAAAATACCACCCACCCATGTCTTCAGAGGAGGGGAGGAAAAGTTATTTCTTGTTCCTACTGTTAGCCTTCTTAGTTGTGTGTGTGTGTGTGTGTGTGTGTGTGTGAGAAGAGGAAAAATATGCAGCGTACAACATAAGGCAAGTGGGATATTGATTATTTATTTTATAATCAAGAATATCTTATTCTCAAATCCAGATAATAAGAAAATACTGCAACATAAGTCTCCTTATGGTAAACAAATGTATAAAAACTGCTTCCTTCAAAAATAATATTTTTCCCCCCAGCAGATCTCTTCTGCACATGACCATTCAACGCCAGATATTTCATAAGGGTACATTACTGTTAGCTCATTATAATACTGATTATTAATTAGATTGACACTTTTATTGCTAACTCCCACATTACACCTTGAAAATGTATACTGAGACTTCATTTAGGCGTGTGTGGCGAACACGCGGCATAAAATCATGCTGTGTGTAAATATTCCGTGTGGGGGATTTAGACACGACATTTCACACGTTAAAGCCAGTTGAACCTTCTTTTGAAGCTGCAAATTAAATACCTCGATGCTGAAGTATTTAATTCATGGCTTTAAAAGAATGCGCAATTGGCTTTAATGCACGAAACTTTGTGTCTAAATCCCACACGTGGGATATTTACATGTGGCATGATTTTATGCCACGTGTTCACCATGCACGTCTAAAAGTGGCCTAATGTGCTACATTTGTGAAAGGAAAAGTCTTAGAGAAAACCAGAATAGCTTCATGGTTTCCCCTTATAATTCCAAGCTCCTGTTTCCCCCTTTAGAATCTTTTCCCCACTCCCCAGGATATCAGCGCACTGCACTGCTGCATTAACCTTGAAGTTGTAACTGAAAGGGTGATAATCTGTGACTGCAGTAATTTCCTGAGGGAAAGCTGCAATGCAGTTTGGAGAGATATGCATCTTCATCCTCCCCAAGATATTAAGGCCATCACCATTGTGTAACTCTCCCAGCAGGCCCTGTTCCATGGCTCAGGAATCTTTAAGTTAGGAATAAATCTTACACACTCTCATACATCAGACTTGGGAGTTGGGGGAGAAGTGTGGTATAGTGAGTAGAGCACAGGCTGAGAGGTCAAAAATTCTAACATCTAGTCCTGACTTTGACATCAGTTGCTGTGTGACATTAGGCAACTTATTTAACTCATCTTGCACCTTCACAGTCTACAATCACAAGGTGAGTGCTCATTACTTATGCAATTCTTAATAGCATTAGTCTCAGTGTCGTCACCCAGGTTAACAATGCACTTTTAAAAATCTTGCATGTATGAATAAAGTCAGCTATTTTATCTGGAAAAGCAGGCAAATCGGAAAGGCAAGAGCTGAAAAAACACTCCCCAATGCTTTCATTGGGATATGACTATAAGAGAACATTCCTCCACCATTAAAGTCAATGGGAGTTTTGTCACTAACTTTAATGCTGGAGGGCTGTCCTGGGAGAATTGTACATTAACATTGCAAGGAGAGCTGGGTGAAATATTTGCTTTGAAACTCAAATCCATGTGAAGTTCACTTGCTTTTTGGTCTTCATTAGAAACTTGAAACTGGTTAATAAATTCCTCGAGCAAATCTGGGCATGGTTTTCATTGCAACTCTGTGATTTTACAGGTTTATGTCGAAATGGTGTGGGTAGGCAGGCAGGGAAATGGGTGGTATATGGCAACAAATTCAGCAGAGATTCTTCAGGCATTGCCTAAGCTGAGTTGGGTCATGGTTTCCTGCTACTGTAGACTTGCTGTGGGGGAAAGGCAACTATTATGCGTAAATATGACTGGCGCAAGCTATATGCCTAAATAAATAGTAATATTATGAATAAATGTTTTTATTTATTTTATTTATTTAAAATTTATATTTCCCCCCCTTCCTGCCCACAGGGCAGCCCGGGGTGGCAAACAACACTCATTAAAATAATACAAACATTTTTAAACAATTTAAAATACAGTATGTGGGGAAAAGCCCCCCTCCCCCTCCCCAACCCTCCCCTACCCCTCGCCAAAAGCCTGACGGAACAGCCAGGTCTTACATACACGCCGAAACAGCAGGAGAGTGGGAGTCAGTCGATCCTCCTCCGGGAGGCGGGTGTTGGTGGGTGTGCAGCGGGAGCACACACGCACAAACACCTGATGCCTGTGGTGTTTACAGGGGTGCACACCCATCCCCCCACCCACTGGTGGCCGTATACACAGACTGCCCCCCCACCGCACACCCGCCTGAACACCGAGTGGCAGCGGGGGAGCGGGGGAAGGCAGTCCATGTAAAAAAGGCCAATGAGTCCTGAAGTTTCAATCAACTCTCAGTTTACTTGCACAGGTCTAGCTATAATTCCCCTTGTTAAGGAAGAGCTGTAATGCCGTGCACTGCTTTTATGTAATTGTGCTGCGACTTAAGGGAAATTCTCATGTCAGTATTTGAAAGATATCATATTGCTGTCCTTTTCACCCCTTACTCCCCCATTTTTGTGTTACCACAATATAGATGTCATTGGCATTTGTAAATTATTATTTATATCACAAGCAATGTAGCTGGTGCTGTAAAAACATAGGGTCTTTTCAGACGTGACATCCCCACCCATGGCCATGCTTACCCCAGACTGACCACGGGTGGGGTTGTCACATCTACTCCCACTCCACCAGATGTTTACCATGGGTGGGAGCAGAAGTAACCCCACTGGGCTCCCGACCAGCACACATCCCATGTTAAGCCCTGCCACAATCCAGGGTAGGCGTCCCAGGACTGTGGTAGAGCAGGCCATCATGTCCGATGGCCTGCTCCACCTAACCCACAGTTCCAAGTGGACGCAGCGGCCTATTAGGCCACCGCACCTGCCCATTAGGGAGGAGGCAGGGCTGTGCTGAGGAGCACAGGGGTCAGGGCCATGTGGACCCATGTCCACATACCCCCTCGCTCTCCCTGCCCCCTTCCCAGTCCCATCAGCCTGAACGTTTGTTCGACGGCCGGGCAGACCCCTGGGGTGAGTTTAAGCGTGGCGGCTCACTGAGCTGTCACGTTTAAAAATACCCATAGAGACAAGTTCTTACCCCTGAGAGACTTGTAATCTAGAAAAGACCAAAGGGGAGGGAGACAAAGGAGATGGGAGCATAAGGAGAGACAGGGATACATTCGTGAAGTTGATAAGCTGCAGGTGTATGTGCTTAGCTTAGACTGCATTCACACCCGTGGCAATGGTGGTGGCAGAGCAAAGATGCAGCAGTGGGGAGGAGCCTGATGGCATAAGTAGTGCTGGAACGAATGTGGTTCTGCCGCGACTAGGGATGGGCGAACAGAACAGAGTTCGGAAATTCGGTTCAGTTCAGTTCGGTTTGAAATTCGAGTTTGTCTCGGAAGTTCAGTTCGGTCGACCGAACAGACCGAGTTTGGTCGAATTCTGAACTTCCGAACCAAGCTCGGCCATTCAAAACCAAGTTTTTTGGTGTGTGTTGCCACTAGGGATGGGCGAACAGAACGGAGTTCGGAAATTCGGTTCGGTTCGGTTTGAAATTCGAGTTCAGTTAGGAAGTTCAGTTCAGTCAACTGAACAGACCGAGTTCGGTCTGAACTCTGAACTTCCGAACCACGTTCACCCATCCCTAGCCGCAACTCCCCTCACGCATGTCAGGGCAGGATTGCTCCCTGATATGTGCAAGAGACGCTACGGCAGAAGCACATCCTCACAGGAGCTACTTCTGGAATCAGGCTCCTCCCTGCTAACTACATTTTCCCTCGTGGGTCTTGCTGTCGCCGCTGCACCACATCAGGTGTGAATGTGGCCTTATAAGTTACAGGGAAGAAAAGGTTGGGTGAATCGATGGTACTATGTAAATGCTGTGTAACATTTGCCCTGCTTATTGGAGACTATCTTTACATCTAACTAAGAACTTGGCTCTTAACTAGGCTCTTAATTTATTTATACCACAGTTGCCTAACTTTCCATCTGTCAAATTGTCACACATTGTGAATGCCATTTGTGTTCTCCTTTGTATGTGTTTGTATTTGTATGTGGGGGAGAGGTTATTCAGAAACAGGGTGTGGATGGTAAGCTAAGTAGGTACAACTTGACTAAACTAGATTTTGCTATCCCCTATCAACATGCACCATCAAAAGGTGTGTACACTAGGGTGTGTACGCTGCCATTTGACCTTGTTGTTGCTTATGATCTGACCTTAATCCTGCATTTTTAAGGAAATGAGGCTGAGCCGTGAGCTGTGGTTCTGGAATTGAAATTTCCCCATGCATATCATCAGCTGACAAATTTGAATATTATTGCATGTGATTAAAATACCAGGTATCAAAGGTGTTTGCCATCTAAGGCTTGGATCAAATCTTCCTTTTGATCCTCATCCCAGGTGAGTGTCATGGGGAAATCTGCATGGTTCATTGTTGACCACTAGGGGATGCTGTGCCAAAGAGCATGAAGGAATTTTTATCTGCGGAGACTGACTGGTTCCAGATTCTTGTCTAGAATGAATTCTGAAGAACGTTGGAAGAATTATACTGTCCTTCTAATACTACTCTCCCAGTGTGAACTGTCTCCAATGGCAGACAATTCCCAGCTAAACTTTTGAGCTGGAAACCCCCAGGGAGGGCAGGTCAAGGATGAGAGTAGGAGCAGCTCAGTGAAAAGAAGTGGGGCTGCTGGTGGTGACAAATTGGTGAAGATGTCCTTCCCATTTAATGGAAAGAGGACATCGAATGGTGAATACATGAGGGAGGGAAGCAAGAGGTTCGGGGTGTGGGGGTGGAAAGGGCTTCTTTCTATGCATGAGAGAGGTATTAGGAGCTAGAAACTTGTAGGGCCTGGGTTGGAGATGTAAGGAGTGGCAGTGAAGCAAATTATTAGAGATTAAATGAGAGAAACTGGTCAAATATACCAAATATACTAAACCAAAAATGGTGGTTCAGGTAATAACTGATATCCGGAATTCACACTCTACTGGGTATCTGTGTCGGTTATTCCATTTTGGGGTTTTGGTTAATTTATTTCAGTTGGTCTGTCTTGTTAGTATTTTGGTTACATCATTTTGGCAATATTAGCACTATTGTATAGGGACAATTGCCAAAAATGACATAACTGAAATACCAAAATGACTGAAGTAACGGAGCTGAAAAACCAAAACCCTGGGGAAAAAATGAAATGAAATACTGGAAAAGTGGATATGCAAGTACCCATTTCAGTCAGGGATAGTAGGTGACCACTCAGTCTACCTGAAAATGTGAGTAATAAAGCCACTACCAGTTTCAGCTCTACAAATTATATACGCCTGAGTCTGCAGCATTTCAGCAGAGTACACAGTGGACGAGTGCTTGGGTGCAAGGAATAAGCAGATTCCACTGGTACGTCACGTGTGCGCCATACTTTTCCTTTTGACTAAAGCACAGGACTGGGAGCTGTCAGATCTGGGTTCTGCCCTTGGTTTTGTCACAGCCCCTCTGTGCCTGAGTTTCCCCTCCATGAAAACAGAGATAACAAATACTTCCCTGCTTCAAAAGGGGTGTAAGATACTTACTTAATGTTGGAGATCCAATGATACCAAGGATACACTAGGAAATGATTGCATCATGCATGTCAAAATGATATTTGACTCACTGCAGGAAGGCTAGAGCTATGCAAGTTACTTATGTTATTAGTCATTCTTTTTCAACAAATTACACACAAACGATTTTTCCTTCAAAAAGAGTTGTTTTGAGTTCTTCTTTCTTTTTTGGCTGTGAGAAAACAAAGGCTGTGGAATATTGTGGCTGTATTTTACCAAGCAGCAGAGAAAGCACACTTAATGAAAAAATATCCACTGGGATCAATGCTCTGACCAAACAGTGGAAGCAAGCATTCTTCTGCAGAGCCACATTCCTTCAACAAACAACATAGACATATGCCTGGTTTTCCATGAAATAACACTGGGCGAATTATGTATCTTTTGCTCTCCATGATGCCAAAAGCATGCATGACAAACATCTGTGCAACACAGAAAACTCAAACTGTGAAGACAACGACTGCAGACCTACATCCACTTGTGAGCAGCCCCCTTGCTGCGGCAGAACTAGTTTCCAGATTGCTCCCAACCTCTGGTCTTTCCGGAAGACTTAGGTCAATGATTTACAATGTGCTGAATGGCAAATGCACACATTTAGGACAAAGGCTAATGACAGAGTGTCACTTTCTGCACCCAGTCCAGATTCCAAGGTTTGGACTGAGGCTGCACTCTCTCCAGAATAACATGATGCATGTATATTGATTGGATTGATTTAAGTCCCAATGGCTTTCTCTCTTGCTCTCTCTCACTGTGATAATTTAGCCAATTAATTTCATGGGGCATTAGTGAGTATAATCTGAATTATTTTACTGGGGCACAGGGATAGTTTGTTGGTCCTGGAATCATTCAGCTTTTGGATAAGATTTCATTTTAGGTGTAGTATTGCTGAAGGGGTAGGAGGAATGGAATTGCTTTCAGATGCAGCAGAGTCATACACTGGTTTTGGTCACTACAGCACGAACTAAACTTGTTGGGAACCAGAATGGAAACCAGGTAATTCTTGCTGTTACTGGGAAAGTCTTTGACACAGATGTAGCCTCACAATGGCAAAGGGAGCACTCAGAGAAAGAGGGGTCCCTCCAGCTTAGCCTTGGGCAGATCTGGGCTGTGCTTTTTTACTCATCCAGCTTGACACTAATCACTCAGATTTGGTTGGTGTCACAACAGCCATAAAACATACAGCTTTGCTTTTTTACTGAAACCCCAAGCTGCTTGCTTTCCCACAAGTCAGTTTGTGCAACATGGGAGCAAAGTCCAGCCCCTCCTTGTCATGAAAATGGGAGAACCAATGAGATGCCAGCACCCCAGAGGAATATTGATTTTAAAACATTGGTAGTTCCAAGTGACCTTCAGGCTGTGTGTATGTGGGGTGTGTGTGTGTCAGTCATTGATGTACTTCTGTGTTAGCTCAATGGAATATGCAACCGTAAAGCATTCTCTAATCTGTTAATATTTGCTTAAAGTCTTGTTAAGGAACAGTTATGCCACTACTAATGAGTATCATGGAAGTTAGTTACCATAATTAGCCTAAATGGGGCCTGGGAGCGCTTTCCCAGGGTTACCTTTTATGCTTGCCATTTAAATTATTAGTGTTTTATAGTTAATGGCACTTAAGCCCACTTAGTATTCATGTGGAAAGAGAGAAAGCAATACTTATGTGCCAAGTGATTGAAAGATTAGCAGGTGACCTACACAGGAAACAATGCAGACAAGCTAGATATTTTTTGCAGCTGCTAAACTTGTGTAAGTTGGCCCAGCCCAGAGCTTGTCCTTTATCCCAGACGACTTTGATAAGCGACTTCTTACTTTCTCCTTTCTCCTCAGCCTACAGTGCCCTTTGTAGATTTCCAGGCTGCTCCAGATCTTACAGAGATCACAAGTCAGATAGCTTTGTTTAGAAACAAACCTACAGTAAAGGTAAGTTCCTGCCGAGACTGGTAGCGTAAAGGGATAGGGTAAACCATCACCGGAATCTGTTAACAATTATATTTATCAGACTGAGTGCAAAGGTACAGCCAGAGCAAGATGGATACTAAGGCCCAAACACCACCACCCCTTTTAACCCTGCCCCCCGCAGATCCAAAAACAC
Source organism: Sphenodon punctatus (assembly GCA_003113815.1). NCBI lineage: Eukaryota > Metazoa > Chordata > Lepidosauria > Sphenodontia > Sphenodontidae > Sphenodon > Sphenodon punctatus. Next base: position 300,213 of record QEPC01009848.1, on the reverse strand, counting down.
ATCAGTTCTGCCTATTGTCCTCTCCCCTGCGTATAATAGGGGAAGGGATAGGTAGCATGAGGGAGAAGCAGAAGACCTGTTGTCTGGTTGCCCGGCATCATCTCCCACTCACCTCACACTCCTTGTCCCTTTCTTCCAGAAAGCCATACCAGAAACAAACAGAATCTGGAGGGGTGAGACAAGGTGTCAAAAGCACTTTATTTATTTATTACATTTTAAACCCACCCTTCTCCATAGACTCAGGGTGGCTCACAACATTAAAAATATAAAATACAATAAAACACATTAACATTTCTTAGAACCTCACCCACCCACTCACCCATCCTTTATTTTATTTATTTATTTTATTTTATAATAGTATATGTATGCCACTCCCTCCTGTTACAAGCATCTCGGGGCAGCTAACATTTAAAAATATATGGTGGAATTGTTCTTGAATGGTTCCGCTCGTTCCTGGCTGGGAGAACTCAGCGTGTGGTTCTCGGGGAATGGACCTCATTTCCCCGGGACCTCACGTGTGAAGTCCCACAGGGTTCTATTCTGTCCCCTCTCTGTTCAACGAGTATATGCAGCCTTTGGGTAAGGTCATGAGAGGGCTTGGCATGCATTGTCATCAGTACACCGATGACACACAACTTTACCTTTCCTTTCCTGTAGACCCAGACCCGGCAGTCTCGGTGCTTACCCAGTGCCTGGCAGCTGTGGGGGATTAGATGAAGGCGAATCGTCTGAGGTTGAATCCCGATAAGATGGAGGTGATGGTGGTAGGGAGGGCTGGGCGGGTGGTGGTTCCCATCATAGATGGGGTCTGCCCCCCTTTGGCACACAGGCCCATAGTCTGGGGGGTGCTCCTCGACCCACAGCTTCACCTGCCTCTCCAGGTGGAGGCCTTGGCTAGGAGAGCATTTCACCAATTACATCTGGTACGGTGGTTGCGGCCGTGCGTCTCAGACTCTGATCTGGTCACCATCATCCATGCCTTTATTACCTCTAGACTAGACTACTGTAACGCACTCTATGTGGGGCTGCCCTTGGGGACGGTCCAGAGGTTGCAGCTGGTGCAAAATGCAGTGGCCCATGTCTTAACAGGGACAGGTCACCGCGAGTACATTACACCTGTGCTCCATTCTCTGCACTGGCTGCCTATTGTCTTCTGGGCCCAATTCAAGGTGCTGGTAATGATATTTAAAGCCCTAAATGGCCTGGGCCCTGCTTACCTGCGGGACCACCTCAAGCCCCGGGTCGTATCACGGCCCCTGCGATCGGCCGGGGACACCCAACTCGAAGTCCCCTGGGTTTCCCGGGTGGTGACGATGGGGAGGGCATTCTCGGTGACTGCACCAAGGCTGTGGAACTCCCTCCCGATGGAGGCCCATCTGACCCCAGAGCTCCCCTCTTTCCAAAGACAGTGTAAGACCCGGCTGTTCTGCTGGGCCTTTGGAGAGGGAGATGGGTAGGGTGGGGGATTGAGGGATTTCTCTTGCCCTTTTAGTATGTTTTCAGTATTTTAAATTAATTTTATATTGTTTGTGGATGTTTTATAATGGTGTTTTATTGTTATGGTCTGTGTCTATTGTGAGCCACCCTGAGCTGCTATGTGAGCAGGAGGGTGTGGGGTAAAAGAGCATTGAAATAAAATAAATAATAACATTCATTAAAGACAACATTCCCAAAATTAACCCCCCTCCCCAAAACAATAAAAACCCACCCTAACCCAACCCACCCATCCCATCTCCCTTGGCAAAGGCCTGGAGGAACAGCCAGGTCTTACACTTTTTATGGAAAGAGGGGAGGTCATCAGTCAGGCAGACCTCCCATGGGAGGGAGTTCCACAGTCACAGTGCAGCCACAGAGAATGCGCTCCTCATGGTCGACACACAGGAAACCTGGGGAACCTCAAGAAGGGCGCCCCCAGCCGACCACAGAGGTCAATCCAGAATCCGGAGGGTGAGGTGGTCCTGAAGGTAGGTGGTGGTCAGGCTGTTTAGGGCTTTAAAGATCAACACCAACATCTTGAATTGGGCCTTGAAGACTATCGGCAGCCAGTGCAGAGAACGGAGCACTGGAGTAATGTGCTCACGTCGGCCCCTCCCCTTCAGGAGAAGAGCTGCCACATTCTGCACTAGCTACTGTCTCTGGACAGTCACCAAGGGTAGCCCCACACAGAGTGCATTACAGTAGTCTAATCTTGAGGCAATAAAATCATGGATGATTATCCACCTATCAATCCTCTTCCCCAAGATCCCCTACACAATCCCACCCAACCTTAGTCCTGCCTGACAAATGCCTGGCCAAACAAAATGATCTTACATCTCCTCCAGAAGACGAGCAGCTTCAGGCTTAGGCAGATCTCCAAGAGGTGTCCTCTTGTGATCAAGAGAGTAGGATCAGAGCTGGCCTCCATCTTATGTCTATCCTGGTTGTGAACTTGTGACCTTTGTTGCGTGAACTGCGTATGGGGCCATAACAAAGAAAAGCCATTCTCTATTTCTTAATAAAGGCAGTTCCCAGAATCTGTAAGTAGTTCTCCCTTTATCCAGTCCAAGAAAGATTAAGCTGTGTTGGGGAACTTGTTCCAGAGCCTGGTCACTCCAAACTCTCTGAAATTTTATTCTGGACTAATACTGGCATCTGTGTACAGATGCCTCAACTCCATGCTAACCCACTGAAAGGTTACAAATCAACTTTAAGAGGTTGTTTCTTTCAGGTGCAGAGGTTTAATCTCATGTACCCTTATGGATAACACCTTGTCCAGTTCCTATCAGGGATTAACATTGTAATGTGAACTGGGTGAAATATTTGCATTGAAACTCAAATATGCAGCTCGTTTCAGAGCTGCATATTAGGTCTTCTTACTGTGTTGGGGTCTGAATAGGAATCCATTAAAATCGGAAAGGAGTATCAGGACTGGTTCATGCTCAGTGAGGAATGAACCCGCAAATCTCAACATGAATGAGTGGGAAACCATATGATGCAATGCCTCTACTTCACCAAACCACTCCCCCTGCCCCACGCACCTGGGGAAATTAGCTCCGAGTCCTGTTTTTCTGGAGGCTGCTCAAATTCTCTGGTTGCTCAGACTGAGCCCTTTCCTCTTGCTCCCATCCCAACTTAAAAATTCCATAGGAACTATGTACTCGGGATAGTAATATTTCATCTCCCTAGCTCCCACTTTGTTTATGCTCATAGCTGTATTATCTACATTGTTCAGCTGCTGAGCAAACATTGATTACATTTCCCATTATCCTCCATAAACAAGCTACAAAACCAGATGCTCAGCTGTTTCCCAATAAACTGTTGTATATGTTTTTTTTTCTGTGTGGGCAAATACAGATGCCAAACAGAGGTTGGAGATTAGGCCTGAAGTGAGAGCAGGTGCTCTTGTTCTGTCAGGAAATACCAACCTTTTGGGAGCGAGGAGGAAATCTACCAATATTTGTGACACATTCCATGATTTCCTGCTATGTTCCATCGTTTTGGTAACTTCTAGTAATTTCCGATAATTTTTGGTAATTTCAGAGTATTACCAATAATACCGAAAATTACCAAAAAGTACCAATATTACAGGAAATTATCAAAATGTCAGAAAACAGCAGGAAATCACAAAAAAATGTTGAAAATGCTGGTAGATTTCCTCCTTCTGCAAATATTTAATTTAATGTATTTATTTATTAAATGTATATTCCACTCCCACTCTCCCATGGCAACTTGGAGTACCTAACAACTCATGTAAAATCAACATTAAAACATATCAAATATAAATATAAAAATACATATATATACAAACATAAGAGATGTGTTAAAACATTTTTTAACCTTACCCATCTCCCCACCCTCCACCAAACACCTGATGGAAGAGCCAGATTTTACAATTTCTACAGAAGGCAAGGAGATCTGGGTTGAGTCGAAGCTACACCAGAAAGGCATTCTACCTCAATGGTGCAGGCGTCTCCGCTGCCGGCACAGTCTCCATCAGGGGGAATGAGAGGCAGAGGCCACGCCTTTCCCTCAGTTCCCCTGGCCGAGAGACTGACAGGCACTGAGGAGGGGGTGAGTGAGGGAGAGTCGGGGCCTCTGCTTATTCCCCCATGTCTGCCAGAAGTGAGGGAGAAGAAGGCAGAGACCTCACCTCTCCCTCATGCCGCTGGCCTCCTCCGCTGCCTGCCTGGCTGTTTCGTCCAGAGGAACTGAGGGAGAGGTGGTGCCTCTGCCTCTCATTCCCTCTGGCCGAGACTGTGCCGGCAGCGGAGGGGGAGGCGTGGAGTGTGGGATAGGTGGGGCCTCTGCCTCTCCCTCACTCCTGCTGCCCCCCCTGCCTGACCCGATTAAAATTAAAAAAAAATAAAAATTTTAAAAACCCTAAACCCGCAGGGCCCCCCCAAGCGTGGGGTCCTGGGCGGCCACCCCTAACCACCTCTCTTTCCCTCATTACCCTGACAGAGAGACTGTGCCAGGCAGTGAAGGCGGTGGTGATGGTGGTGCCGGGCCCAGGTAGGAGGCGGCAGCGGCAACAGCGGCGGTGGCAACGGCAGCGGATCAGGTAAGTGATCCAGTCGGAATCTGTATCCCCCCCCCAGATTACCGACCCCGTCCACCAACATCACCTCTGTCTTGTTGGGACTGAGCTGCAGTCAGCTCAGCCTCATCCAATACCCCACAGTTTGCAGTCCCAAACATTAGGACAGCAACACAGCAGAGCCTGGGTCAGTTGAAAAGGAAAGATACAGCTGGGTGTTATCAGTGTATTGATGACAATGAACCCCCCCAGCTGTGTACGACCTCCGCCAGCAGCTGCATGTACACATTGAACAAGAGAGGGAACAGAATGGAACCGTGCAGGACTCCATATGGGAAGCCCCCAGGGGATGATTTACACTCCACTGGTACCACCCGTAAATGAAGATGAAAAAGCTGTTTCCATCGGAAACAGCGAGTGACAGGCCTGGACATAAGGGAGACTAGCAGTCTAGTGCCACATAATGTGGATCCCGTGGAGGCATAAGCCCTTGATAGAAGCTTTTGGAGAGGGTAGAAAGAGGACAAGGAAATTGTAGCATTCATGAAGGATCCATTCCATGATCCTAGCCAGTATGCAAGAGTACTTGCTGTGAGTAACAGATCCAGATTAATCCATCCCAGGTTTTACATTGGACAGTTGCTTGTCTGTTTAAATCTCGGAATACTCCAGCAGTGTCATGCCAGATTTTTCATAAAAGGGAAAAATTAAATTTAAAAAGTTACAGAGAAAAGCCATATTGCCTTACATTGCTTATGATCCATTAACACAATTATCTGAAGAGTAACGAGATCCTTGGTCCATGCTGCTTTAGCTCAACACCTAATATAATCGGATAATGATATCAAAGACAAGCTGATTTTACAATGGCAGTTCAGTGAACAACTTCAAAGCACCCAGTGGCAACAATAACATGTAGAGTTCGGTGTTCCAGACTGTCTTGCCTCCATGTAATCTGCTGTGGAAACAATGACTTAGAACAAGAATGTCTAAAAATAAACATTGGCAGGAATACGCTGGAGCCAAGGTGAAAATGAGAATGCTTATTTGTGGTGAAGCAGCTTAAGGCAGGGGTGGGAAACTTCAGGCCTCAGGGCCAGGTGCAGCCTGTTGCTAGTTTTTATTTGACTCCTTTCTATTTCCTGGCTATGGAACCTGGATCCATTTCCTACCCGTAAGTACTGAAAGACTGTAAGGGAGCAGACATGAGGGCATGCACACAAGGATAACAAACATATCTATTAGGGGTGGGAATACCGGTAAATCCGGAATCCGATAATGCCGGTACTGGGCGTACCAGCATTATTGGATTTAACCCGGTAAATCCGGTCCGGTTACCGGATTCCGGGTACCGGATTTTTTTACATTGCAGCCATTTTAAAATGGCTGCAATGTAAAAGCCCCACCAAAAAAGTAAAAAAAAAAAAAACCCTCCCCGAGTCCAGGCTGCGCGGGTGGAAGGGGGGACACCCCCCACCCACCCTGCCCAGCCTGGATTTTTGTTTAAAAAAAGAGCCCACCCCCCAGCACCAGCGGCCGCGGCGTCCCCGCAGCCACCGGTAAGTATAGACCCGATCCCTGGGAGGGGGTGTTCACCCCCCCAACCCCCCAGGGATCACCCCTCCCCTACTAAAGTTGAGTGCTTACCTTTGCGGAGCTCCGGGTGCGGCGGCGG
>QEPC01009848.1:277436-289672 GCA_003113815.1 Sphenodon punctatus | reverse complement strand
CTCCCCCCAACCCCCCCCCCCTGCTGGACCAGGAGGAGGCCCAGGACACTGCTGAGAACACAGATAGTGGGGGGGAGGGGAGATCACAGGGATCCATGGCCCACACCGGGCGCTCAAGGGGCCGACCCAGGAAATGAGGGGGATGGGGGGGACGGGGAGGGAGGGGGGGAGGGCTGTGTGAGGGGGGCACTAGAGGGGGCAGGGCACTACAGGGGTGGAGGGAGAGGTGTCAGGTGCACATGTACACGCAGGTGAAATAAATGTTTATACACATGTATGCCTCCAGGGCCCGTATGTGGGTGACAGGGGGTGCACTCCTGCAGGGGCCAGCCCCGGGAACCCCAGGGGGTGGGCTGGGGAGGGGAACCCCTCACACCCGGGCCCCCTGGATGATATGCCTCACCAGGGCATCCCAGATGCACTTGGCATGATGGTACTCCCTGGGGTTCTCAGTGTTCACGTACAGGGGCACAGGTCCGGGGGCCCGGTGGGGTTCGGGGTATTCCAGGGGTGCCCCCTCAGTCTTGCAGACGTTGTGGAGACACAGCAGGCCCCGATCACCAGGGCAGAGGTATCCACAGTGTAGTCTAGGTGCCCAGTGAGACTCCTCCAGCGCTGCTTGAGGGGCCCGAAGGCTCACTCCACCACGGTCCTGCTGGACCACAGGCAGGTATTGTATAGCACCTCCGCAGGGGTCCATGCGACCGGGTAGACCTTCATCAACCAGCGGGTGAGGGGGTAGGCAGGGTCTCCCAGGATACAGGGGGGCATCGGTACCCCCTCGATCCAGGTCATCCCCATGTCAGCGAAATCCCCCCAGAATATCCGGGCATAGAAGGGGGAGATGGTCATGATCCTGGCATTGTGACTATGGCCGGAGTTGCCCATGAGGATGTCTATGAACCGGCCCCGGTGATCCAGAACCGCCTGCAGCTGCAGGGAGTGGTACCTGTGCCAGTTCACATACTCTGCTGCCTCCCCTGCAGAGGGGCGGAGGATCTCGACGTGGGTGCTGTCAATGGCTCCCATGCAGTTGGGGAAGCCTCTGGCCATGAATCCCGCCATCATGGCCTCCTGGTCCACCAGCTGGATCATTCTGTCCAGGAGTACGTTCTCCACAGCCTCTCTCACATCCTGGAGGATACAGGCTATGGTGCTGAGCCCTACCCCGAAGTACTGGGACACGGACCGGCAGGAGTTGGGCATTGCCAGGCCCCAGACCCCTATGGCCATCTGCTAGACCATGGGGATGGGGGTCCTCATGGAGGTGTGCTGTCGCTCTAGCCATGGCATAAGGAGCTCCGCTAGCTGCAGCAGGGTGATCTTGTCCATGCTGATGTGGGCCCTCCAGGCTGCCTCGTCCCACTGGACCAGCGCCGCCGCTCAGTCTGAGGCGGAGATCAAAGCATCAGGGGCCTGAGGAGGCCCATGGTGGTGGGGGCCATGGGGGTTGTGGGACGTTTATTATGATCCTCCGCTGGGCAGCCATGCCAGGGGCCGGCCCCCAGGCAGCCAGGCCCCCCAATGGGGTGCATGGGTCCGTGGGCATGCCCATGGATACACATGCTGCCTGCGCATGGGTCCTTGTGCCTGCATGGGTGCGTGGTTCTGTGCACTCCTTGTGCAGCTACATGCCTTCACCCATCAACCCCACACCCCCATGTCTGTTTGCAACACCGTGGCCTTGGCATCCCGATTAGCTGTTATGTGAGTGCTGTTGTGTTAGCCAGCTGTGCCGGGTCTGCACCCCATGCCTCGCTCTGTTTTGCTACAGTGTTGTGGTCCGTGGCCACTTTTCCTGTCCTTGGGACCCCTCGGAGGCCCGCCCGGCCGTGGAGGGTATGTGTGCCCCCCTGTCCATGGTGTTATTCTCCCTGTCTTGCTGGACCATGGCTGGTTGTCCGTCCACCGGGCTCCTGTTTCCCGGCCCCCATGGGGCCCCCCATATCTGGACCTTCCGCGAGACCATGTCTCTGTGCGACCTGTGGCAAACCCTGGCCATGCAGCTGCTCCTGGGCAGCCCGGGCAGCCGTGCGAGTGCCTTTGCGAGCTTGAGCTCTGGACTGCACTACTTCGGCTATGAGGCGACTGCTCATGATTTCCGGCTGCATGTGGACACCCTGGGGCTGGTTCGCTTCCCTGATAGACGCATCCCGGACATGAGGTGTTCTCATGTGCCCTAGTCTGCGCTCTGTGTGTGCGGCCTGGGTGCCTACATGGCACCTACATGGTGTGCCTTGCTGAGGGGGGCCCTGCCTTGTCTGTGTCCTACTTTGCCTGTGTTCACGGGGCGCGTGGGTTCCAGCGCACCTGTGTGGCAGTGTACCACCAGTTGCTGGAGCTGGGACATCTTCCTTGGCCCCCTACCTGCTGTGTGTCAGAGCCTTCCGCAGTGGAGCTGTTGGCCCTGTTGGGGGTGTGGTCCTGTTCGGATGTCCAGCTGGGTCTCTCCATGCATGATCCCTTCGAGGCCTACTACCTGATCGCCCACCACATGTCCTTGCTGGCGTACCACCGGGGCTTGATCCATTGGCCCCACCTGGTTCACCGGGCAGGGCGCCCGGCCCCTGGACCCGCAGTGACCCCCAGTGGGTGCCTGTGAGTCCCGGTGTTCCTCCATGCCCCCCCGGTGTCCTGCGCCCGTGTGGGCTCCTGCCCCTGTCCGGGGGGGCCGGTCCCCGCTGGTTACTCCCTCCCATATGTCTCTGCCATGTTGTAGTGAAGCCTGCTTCCCGGGGTGCTGCTGCCCCTGCCTGTGGCCCCGGGCCCCCTCTGGGCCCCAGTCCCCAGTCCCCAGGTCTTCCTGCACACCCAGAGTTCCCCTCCATCGTTGTCCTCCCTGGTGCCTGGGTGCGGCGCTCTGCATGGCCTCACCGACCTGCCTGTGTCCAGCTACCTGTCCCCACCCGCCAGTGCTACCACCTGCTGCCGGCCCCCTGTCTTGGGTGCTTGTGTGACCTGGGGGTTCCGGGACCCCCGGACTGGCCCTCGGTGCTTCCTCTGGTGGTATGTGTGCGTCCTTGGACCTGCAGCACTGCACTGGCTGTCCTGCCTGCCCTCCATCGGCCCCTCTGCAGGTGTGGGGTCTCTGTGTGCCTCCTGAACCATTCCCGCCTGGCTCACTGTGCATTGCGGGCCCCCGCTGTGCATTGGTCCTGTGATCCTGGGGCCCCCCCTTTCTGTGACTGCCTGTGTTGCTGTGGGGGCGACCGTGCAGACACTGCTGCTGTGGGGGTTGTGGTTGCTGTTGCCTGTGGCCTGCCCGGCCCCTTTGCGGTTTCCCCCCCTCTTCCATATCCCGCCCCCCCCTTTGCTCCTGTTGTGCCTTGTGTGTTGTCCGGCCGCCCGTGTCCCCCTTCCCTCCCTTCCCCTTGTGTGTGTGTGTGTGTGTGTGTGTGCCCGGGCGTGTGCTCGTGCTGTGTGTTCTGCTGTGCCTCCGCTGCCTGTGTGCCTGCTGTGTGTGGTACCTGTCTGACTCTTCTCCCTCTCCCTCCTCCCTTCCCATTTCCCTTGTGTGGGTGTTCCCTTTTGTGTCTTTTGGCTTCGTTTGCCCTCAGGCGGCCATGTCTGTGTCCGGCTCCTGCCTGGTGGATTCTGGGTTTTGTGACCATGGCTGGGAATCAGCATCATGTCTGTTGCGCTGCCCCGGGCCTTGATCTGGCGACCCGATTCCCGGCCGTGGTCCCGGTCCCATCATGTCTGTTCGGGGCTTTTATTCAACCCAGGGGGTGGTTGTTCTGTTCACCCCCACCGGGAATTCCTGTGGTGAACCGCCCGCCCGTAATGTCTGAAAACACCCATAGTTAACAGAGGTGAATGCAAAATGTAGGTAAAGTATTTCTAAGGTTAATAAACCACAGACAAATAAGAGGCTGTATTATTGTCTCATAGTCTCATATTGTCTCATTAACCACCACTGCCTTTTCCCAAGTGCTTGCACTATGTACAATGGTTCCTCACCCTTTGGGCTCTTTGAAAATTGGCACAAGCTCCATGGGCCATATAGGAGGTGGGGGCAGGGATGATTATGGGACATGCTCAGGATGGGGAAAGGAAGGTGAGGGTCCAGGCCATGGATCTATGCCAAGAATCCATCTCCTATCCGTAAATGTATGCCCTCATCCCTGCTCCATTTTACAGTACTTGAAGTCAGGGAAAGGAATAGGAATATTCTCAGTTCAAGGAATTGAATCTCCACTCTCCACCCCCACCCCAAAAAACCCCAACCTATTCTGGTTCAGATTTGGCCCACAAGCCAGAGGTTCCCAAACCTGATCATAACTATCTTTAGAATAAGAAGATGGGAAGGAATTGAAACTATAATACAATTCTCCAACTATGCCTGACTGTATAATTCCTATATGTCTCTGCAAGTTTTAAGTCATGGTTTGTAGAGAGAGCCTTATACAGCAGGATCACATGACTGCTTGTCAAATGTTTAGAACAGAGACCGAGTTCAGGTAGAGTACATAGATTGTATCTGGGGGCGAGCATGCTGTCTGTTGCCTTCCTGAACTCTTCAACTTTCCCGAGTTGTTAAAGGTGTAGTACCAGGGTTGAGATCCTGTCACGACTGAATCTGGGCAGTGGGCACACCTCAGTATGGGAGGTCAGTGTAGGGGCAGTAGCATTGCTACTTCTAGGAGACCTTGAATATTTCATAGTGGGAAGCTAGGCTAGATGAAAACATTGCTACTTCATAGGTGCTTCTACTATTTACCGTTCCTGTAGCTGAATGCCTTCCAACACTGCACATTTCATAACAGGCAATGCTACCTGCTGACACTGCTAATGTTCAAATGGTCTGACAGATTTATAATTTGATGTGATATTGCAGAGTTGACAAGAGGATAGTAATGTTGGTTCATACATCAACAATTTGTGTCCTCAATTTTGTAATTCCAATGGCATTAGGAATTGTCATAATGGATCACACCTATGTCCCATCATGTTCAATGTTGTGTCTCCAACCACAGCCAGCAGCAGCAGAAGATGCTAGAATCCTATTGTAGGCAGATGTGGGATGGTCTTCTCCTAAAAAGTTTTCATCCTAATGCTTAATACACTAGAAATTGACTTTAGTATTAAATATTATAGCTCTGGATATTCTGATCATCCATACTGATGTCAACTTCTCTATATTATGGACCCCAGTCATGTTTTTTGGCAATGAGGTCTGCCTCTACTAGTCTGTTTCACCAAAATAAGCACACCAAGAGGGCAAGTCCTCGGGGGTGCTTCAGAAGTTGGGGCCAGGTTTGAAGTGAAGCTTCTTTGAAGCTCACTTAGCTGGCCACTGTCAGGCATCATCTATGCAGGAGGAGCCTTATGTGTTGAGTAGAGCTGCTTAAGCTTTTTCCTCCACTGTATCCTCCTTGAGGCAAGATTGGGGTTAGCCTGGGCCCTTTTGAACTGTCGCTACTAGGGATGTGTGACCACGGTTCGGAAGTTTGGGGTTCGGCCTGAACTCGGGGTGTTCGGACTGTTCGCGAACACAATGAATCTGAACCGACCCCTGCCTGAACCAGCCGAACAAAGTTCGGGTTCCGAACCTGTTTGAGCGGGTGCTGGGGGCAGGGAGGAACCCGGTTTTCCCTCCCCCCTCCAGGCTGTGCAGGTGGAAGGGGCGCCAGGAACCACCTCCCCCCCCCATGCTGCCCAGTCTCATAAGTGTTTTTTTTTTAACCCCCCTCCCCAGGGATCGCTCTACCTGGTGGTGCCGGGGCTCTGGCCATGGGTCTGGTGGCAGCAGCGGCTGCGGGTCCGGTGGTGGCGGTGCTCCAGAGTGCTTCAGGCCACTACTAGGCCTTCCGGGTCAAACTGGAAAGCCTAGTAGTGACCTGAAGCACTCCGGAGCGCAGCCGGACCCGGGGTTGGGGCCCCGGCACCACAGGTAGGTCGGGCTCCTGGAGTGATGGTGGCAGAGAGTCCAGTGGGGCCCCTGCCTGAACAGGCTGAACCAAACGGTTTCAGGTTTGGTCAAACCCCAAACGGGCCAAACACCGAACACCCTGGTGTTGGCACATCCCTAGTCTCTACAGGAAGAGCCCCTGGGAGCAATTAGCTGCTTTCAGTTGTAGAACTGAATTGGTTTAGTGAGGCTTAGGACTGGAAAGACATAAAGGTGGCTTAAAGCAGTGGTTCTTAAACTGCTTTGAACCATGCCCCTTTCACTTGTTTATGGTAGTTTAGTCCCGCCCGCCACCACACACTCATACATTCATCTTGCTCCCTTTTCTCCTTCCCACTCTCCTGTTGGGTCCCCCCTTTGCTGTCCTCCTCCAATTCTCTTCTCCCCCTTGCCATCCATTATTTTGGCAATTTCCCCTAGCTCAGCCTGAGTGGAGCTAGAGTTTGCCATCTGTGGTCTTTTCTGTGCCCCCCNCCCCCCCCCCCCCAGTTTGAGAACCAACAACATTGTTATTTCAGAGAATTAGGCATGGGCGAATGCAGTTCGGAAGTGCAGAGTTCGGACCGAACTTGACCAGTTTGGTCAACCGAACCGAACTTCCGAACCAAACTCAATTTTCAAACCGAACCGAATTTCCGAACTCGACTCTGTTCGCCCATCCCTAAAATATAATATTCCGTTTAGTTCAATGGGGTTTGAATTTCCAAACTTTGTTCGGAAGTTTGGAGTTCGGACCGAACTTGAACAGTTTGGTTGACCAAACCGAACTTCCGAACCGAACTGAATTTCCGAACTGAACCGAACCGAATTTCTGAACTCGGTTCTGTTCGCCCATCCCTACAGAGAATCTTAAAGTTGGAAGGGACTTCGGGGACCATCTAGTCCAACCCCCTACTTGGGATACAGGATGACTTCCGTTCAGCTACAACGTCCCTGACAGATGGCTGATGAACCTTTTTTTGAAAACTTCCAGTGATGGCGAACCTACGGCCTCCCTGGGCAGCTTGTTCCATTGCCACACGGCTCTTATTGTTAGGAAGTTTTTCCTGATATTTAACTGAAATCTACCTTTCTGTAACCTGAACCCAATATTTCTAGTTCTACCTTCTGTAGCCGTGCAAAACCGTTCATTGGCATCTTCTTAGCAGCAGCCTTTTCGATATTTGAAAACTGATATCATCTCTCCCCTTATTCTTCTCTTCACTAAACTAAACATATCTAGCTCCTTCAGTCTTTCCTCACAAGATTTGCTTTCCAGAGACTTTATAATCTTTGTTACCCTCCTCTGAACCTGTCTCGATTTATCAGTGTCCTTCCTAAAATGAGGTGCCCAGAACTGGACACAGTGCTCTAGGTGAGGTCTGACCAGTACTGAATAGAGTGGAATTATTACTTCTGCTGACTTGGAGGCAATGCTTCTGTTATTGCAGCCTAACACTGCATTAGCTGTTTTTTGCTGCTGCATCACTTTGCCGACTTATGTTCAATTTTCACATGTGCAGCTGTTTGTGTTTTGGAAGCAACAAAATTTGCAGGACACACAAAATGACACAGCGAGGATTAGGAAGGACTTTCAATTTACATTTTGATCAACAGCTCAGATTTCCAGGTGGGAGGGTGGGAATAAATAATAAGAACATTTAGTTGCTTTCCCCTCTCAACTAAATGTGCAGAGATGCAGTTGTGTTCACATGCAGCCCAGGATTTGAGCCAAAATGTTCATTGATGGAATAATTTTAACTTGCTCCAATTTTTTATTTTATTTATTTATTTAAAATGTATATCCCGCCCCTCCTACCCTCAGGGCAGTTCGGGGCGGTGAACATCATTAAATAAAAACAATATAAAAATTTAAAACAATTTAAAAATACAGTATGTGGGGAAATTCGGTTCGGTTTGAAAATCGAGTTCGGTTCAGAAGTTCAGTTCTGTCGACTGAACTATTTGAGTTCAGTCCGAACTCCGAACTTCCGAACAGAGTTTGGAAATTCAAAACCCATTGAACTAAATTGAACATTATCTCATAGGGATGGGCGAACAGTATCGAGTTTGGAAATTTGGTTCGGTTCGAAAATCGAGTTCGGTTCAGAAGTTCATTTCAGTCAACTGAACTGGTTGAGTTCTATCTGAACTCCAAACTTCCGAACCACGTTCGCCCATCCCTAATCTGTATGATGACCAGCATATGTGGCAGGGTAGGAAAGTCATTAAAGAAAGTCCAAATAAACCATCCAGGTTTGCTCTGGATTTAATTTAGAATCCTGAAATGGCCAATATTGGCCATTTCCTGTTCTTTCGCATTTTGAGGTACACACTCCTGCTGGGAACATTCCCAAGTGCTCAACCTCCACATCTTTGATTTTGTTTCTCCTCTGCAGATCAAGCCCTGTATACCATCTCTCCACATTTTGGCTACAACCATTGGATCTTATACTTGATGTAGTCCCCTGTCTTGAACAGATTTTCACATCTGACCAGACACTGCAGAGCAGGGGCGTTGTTAGCTTGGGATGGGCCCAGAGACAAGAAATGTCTTTGGGCCCCTCCCCTCTTTTTTCCTGCTGGTGGTGAAGCTGTCAACTGGCCTAGGGGTGCTGGGCTGCTGGTGCTCAGGACTTACTTGCTCTCTGCAGAGCCTGCAGTGGGCTGCTGGTGGCCTGTTGCTGGGCCCATCCATCGCTGGGGCCAAGCACAGCCAGCAGCAGCAGCGCCATTGCTGCCCTGGCCTACCCGACCAGTCCTGGAGGCTGGAGGCTGGTCGGGTGGGCTGGTCCGGCTCGATGCGGGTCGCGCCGAAGCAGGAAGGTGCCTGGTGACGGTTCCCTTATTGAGCGGAGCCACCGCCGGGCACCTTCCCACTTGGGCTGGGCCTCCCTCAAGCCAGCCCTGCCCGGGCTTGGGCTGGACTTGTGAGGAGAACTCCTCTTTCGCGATGCAGCACCAAGGGGGCAAGCCAAGCTGCGAGGCTTGTGAGTGTGACCTGACCTAATGCTAGGTGGCCATACCTCCCGTTTAAAAGGGGACGCTTATGAAAAATACATGTTGCAGGGCTGCTTTATTTCCAATGCAGCCCCACCATGTATTTTTCATGTGTCCTCTTTTAAAGGGGAGGTATAGCCACCCTACCTGACACAGACTGCTGCATGAGGCCCCACCCCTCCCTGCCTGCGGTTGCAACATTGTGTCAGACACAATGGGTGTTTTTACACACACATTTCTCTTGGATGTTTGCTGTTACATTCTGAACTTTCTGTGTGTCTAAATCACTCACCCAGATCTTAAACATCCGGCTCTTTGAACTTCTGCATAGAACCTCTCCTAGAACTTTTGTGTGTAAAAAGTTCTAGTAAACTGCTTTGCTCCAGACAGCTTTGGTCACTTGGTTTCCATGGCAGCCTGTCACATCTACAGCTGTGGCTACTTTAAGCTGCCTCAGGGCAGTGTTTGTGTGAAAAATGCATCTAGGAACTGCCTCAGGGCAGTGTTTGTGTGAAAAATGAATCCAGGAACTGTCTCAGGGCAGTGTGTGTGTGAAAAATGAATCCGGAACTTACTTGTGGACTTGTAAACCCAGAAGATTGAAAAATCTGGAACTTTAATGTGTGTGTCAAAATGCCCAGTGTTGCAACCACGGGCAGGGAGGGGGCCCATGCAGCAGCTGGAAGGACCCCCAGCCAGCTCAGGTGGCAATTTAAATTTTTGTTTAAAAAGGGGGGGGGCAGGGGGAGGGTGACTTAGCTATCTTGGATACTGGGCCCCCAGCCAATACAGGCCCCAGGACGGATGTCCCTGTTTGTCCAATGGTAGCTACGCCCTTGCTGCAGAGCCAATATTAACCTTTCTGTTTTAACTTCAGCTTTGTCTCCATACAGGGTTCTATTCCCACCTCTACCACAGTTCATTCTAATTGCCCTTAAAGTGTCATCAAGCCAAGTACGTGCACTTGAGACCNTCCCTCTGTTCCCCTTCCTAAGTCTCTCCCCCAGCTCCTGTCTCTCAGATTGTAAGTCCTAGGGGCAGGGACCGTGTCTATTTTATTACTTTGTAAAGTGCCAGGTACACTGCTGGTGCTATGTAAATGTTTGTTAATAATAATAATAATAACTTCATCTCTCTCTCGTAATCTGATCACTTAATTTAAAGGGAAGGAGAAGAAACTAATAGCAGCCTCTCTGATAGGGTTTTGTGGGGATTAATTCATTACTGTTTTTATAAAGAGACTGAGATGAAGAGTTCCATACAAAAGTGAAAAGTATTGTTACTATAAATAATACTTGTGTGAAACAAAATAGACGATATGATGTAATGGTATTTAAATAGCTTTGTGTGATTTCTTTTCCTGAATGGTGGATTCTTCAAAATAGAATGTTGGTTTGTGGTATCTGTTCCACTCAGTCTCTGTTGCTTATTACATGCAGAGAAGGGGGGCTGATTACAAAGAGTTGGCTGTAATTCTGTCTTCAACATTTATTCCAAAGAACAAAAGGCAATGTTTTGGACCCTGTTAGCTCTGGCTGTCTGAAGGCAAGGAAAACAGAAGGCAAGGAGCATCGCTATAATAGCTGCCTGCAACAGATGTGGCCCACCGGGACCCACAAGCGTGAGGGGGCCACACAGATGTAGAATTCATGTGCACACTGGAAAGGAGGGCCCCAGAGCAGGGGGTCCATTCAATATTTTGCATTAGGGTCCATCCCCAACTAGCTACTCCCCTGGCAGAAGAGATCTGTTTTAGGGCTGAAATGAGTTTTCTCCCAATTGAGTAAACTTGACAAACTCCTGGTTCTCTAGGAGTCCAGTGGGGAGGGGAGGAGACCCTCTAGTTCTCTAGGAGTCCAGGGGTGCTAAAGGCACTCCTGGAGATCAGCAGCTTTTGGATGTTAACAGATGACCCAACAATTGTCTACAAGTGGGCAGGGTCGGATTAACCCATAGGCTAATAAGGCTATAGCCTTAGGCCCTCATATTTTTAGGCCCTTGTTTTCTTATTATATTTTTTCTTCTCCCCCCTCCCCTTTTCTTTTTTCTTTTTCTTTTTCAAATCTGCCCCGGGCCCAGCAGGTCCCCACCAGCTGCCACATGGATTCCACCCCCAAAGCAGACTTGTGGCCTGAAGACCCACCTCCTGGAGCCCACAGCCCCCGCCCTGCACAACGTGTGGGAAATGACAGCTGTGCACCACTGCGCGTGCGCCGCCGTGGAACCAGCTGCAGCTGTGAGTGGAGCACATGAGTGGCGGCGCGGTTCGAAGTGCCATGGCTACACTCCAGCAGCTGAAGCTGAGAAGCAGGGGAGCAACTCAAGGCTGGAGCAGCTGAGTGGAGCCATGGACTGGGAGGAACAAGGGCCAGCACAGAAGCTGAGTTGGGATTGGGGGGAGCAACTCACAAGGCTGGAGTGGGCTGCAGTCCTGCGGCTCTGCAGAGGCCAGAGGAACTTTTACTTGAAGGGCCCCCAGTCTCACCCTGCAGGCTGCAGCAGGTGACGGGGAGCAGACAGCAACATAACAACTCAGGGAGTGGAGCCACTGGGAATGACCCGCAGCCGACGTGCCCTGCTGCTTTCTTTCTAGGGGAGTGATTTCCTCAGTTCCGTTTTTCCTGGGGCCTGGCTGGGTCTCAGAGGCAGAAAGAGGAGTAGTGCAGGTAGTGGTGCAGCGAGGCGAGAGGAGTCTCAGCCTGCCCTCTGGCCCTAGAGGAGGAGGAAGAGAGAAGCCGGTTGTCAGCAGTCAGCAGGTGAACCTGAGATTCCTCCTGTGTGCTGCCTCTGCACTGCAGTGCTCACCAGGATCAGGGGTGGGGGTGGGCAGGGGTTCCCCGGTGGCCGGCAGCTGATTGCCTTGGAGGAATGGGGGTGGGTTACTTGGGTGGGTCAGGGTGTCGTGTTCCATGTGGCAGTTCATTGCAGTGGTCTTATGAATGACTAATGCACAAAATAAATTGTATGGCATGCCTAGTGCTCACTAGTAGTAGGACGAGTGCTCTCTAGTGTTCCTGTGAACATGTCTAGTGTTTAACTTCTTCAGAGGCAAGTTTTGTTTATTTATTGTCTTTTACTAGGATCTATTGTGTGACCGGCTGCATCTGTGCAATAATATCAGAGGTACAAGGGTAGAGAGTAAGATATTATTGAGATATACAGATAAGCAAGGTTTATAAATCATAAGAGGCTCCTAAATACAGTACCAGATTACAACATACATCCCAGAATTGAAACTGCATTACAGCTAGGGATGTGCACAGTAACTATCTTTTGGTTTCGTTATTCATTTTTTTCACTATTAAAATGTCATTTGTTTTTGTTGTTCATTGTTTCGTTTTTGTTT
>QEPC01009848.1:249596-277336 GCA_003113815.1 Sphenodon punctatus | reverse complement strand
CCTAACTCCTGCTGATACCCTCCATCCAGTACAATCTGTTACCTAAGGTCTGTGTACTCATATCCTCACCACATGGACCAATCAGCCATCATTCTTGATGTAACTAAGCCAAGCGTGTGCACCTGGGACCTCGCATCCTCGTGAATGTTACACTCCTTGTCTCTCCATCTGTTCCCCTTACTTCTCCCCCACCACCCCTTGGTCTCTCAGATTGTAAGCCCTAGGGCAGGGACCGTGTCTATTCAATTACGTTGCAAAGTGCCAGGTACGTTGCTGTGCTATATAAATGCTTGTTGTTATTAATTAATAATAATAATAATAATTAATAATAAATAAAGGGATCTGATTGTATAGGTAGTTGAAAATGGTTATTTTACAAAATTCTGTGTACACATTCCTGGATGTAACTATTTTGGATGTCTCCCATCTGATTTATATCAAACTTGGCAAGATTATACACCTCCCCAAGGGTACTAACTCTGCCAAATTTTGTAAGTATTTCATAAAGGGTCCCAGTGTTATAAGCAATTTACTTGTACATGCATTTCTGGCTGTAACATCTTTGTATTCCAGTCTGTTTACATGAAATTTGGCAGGATTGTATCTTGGATCCTCAGGCTCATTTATTACAAATATAAGAAGGATATGATAAAAGGACCCAAAGTTATAAGCTTGCACATGATCTGGAAAGTATGAGCCTATACCAGGAATTCTGAATGTTCGTCACTGTGGTACAAGATGTGCTTGTGATGCCAACTGCCGCTCCGCTTTTTGCCACGGTGGGGTTTTGGTGGTGCCCCCCCCTCATAGAGGAAGTTGGTGAGAAATAGATGGCTGCCGAGGTCGGCACCAGGAATCGGAGGGGGGAGGGGAACGGTCACCCTAGTAATGAGGGAGAGGGTGCTCGGGACTCTCACAAGAGCGGGGAGTCCCAGGTGCCATTTTAGAATTCCCCGCTCACTGCTTTATTGCATCAGTGGTAGCGAGCAGGAAAGGACGCGGGCAGGCGGCGCTGGGAGGAGTGGCCAGGCAAGCGGAGAAAGCCGGTCTTGTCGGTCCCCATGCTGCTTGCCTCAAGGACACATCAGGAGGCCGGGTTTGTGGCAACAGTTCACCGACTGATCCCCCTAGGCATGGGTGGGGGGGCTGGTCCTGAGGCACCTGCTCACCAGGATTATCTCGGGAGGACCCCCGGTAGCAGCTGCAGCCTCCATGTAGGCCCATACCACAGGTCTTCGGACCTTTCCGGATTTGTGGAGCCAGCCATCACTGGCCCCCCATGTGGAACAGTTAGGTGGCTTCCACTGGGGCCGTGCATAGCTGGCCCTCAGATTGAATCCCCCCGGGGACACAACAAACTAGGGGCCAGGTGGAGTGAGCAGGCCTGGGCCGCCTGCGACACCCAGAGGCCAGTAGTCCCAGGATTGGATCCAGGCCTTAAGCCGGCTGCATAGGCCCAGCGGCCTATAGTCCAGGGATTGGAGCCTTTAGTGGGCCTGCTTTCAGCAACCAGGCATTAGGCCTGCGGTGGGTCCCAGCAGCCTACAGTAGATTGATCCCTTCCCACCCCCAGGGCAGTGGGGGCAATAAACAAAGGGGATAGAGGGAGGGCACCCAGTGCACTGCAGGGTGAGTTTGGGGTGGACATGGCCCCCAAAAATGAAAGGCAGCACGCCCCCCCCTCGGTGAAGAAGGTTCCGAGGCCATCACCCTCCACAGGGGCCGGGTGGAAGGGCCAAACTGGGAGAGCGCATGTGGCTACGGTGTTGGAGGCAATGCAGGCCCAGCTCACAGAGTACCAGACCCGCATCAAAGAGCTGGAGGATGCCCACAGGAGGCCAGGGGAAGACCCCAGGGAGCGGGAGAAGGAGGAGGAACCTGCTAGCTTTGAGAGGGGGCGGGGGGGCCTCTGCCCCAATGGAGATGGTGGCCACCCCACAGCAGGGGCGCTGCCACGTGTTACCGGCTCGTTTCAGGGACGAGGATCCCATGCCCGGCGGGAGCACAGCGGAATTTTCCCCAAGCCAGCAGGCGCAGATTGATGCGCTGAAGGAGGGAATGCAGGCCCTGACGAGCAAGCAACCCAGAGATGACAGGCGGGAACGGGGAGCGGCGGGGGAGGAGTGGCCCCCCCCATCGATTTTTGGAGTGCCCGGATGGTGAGTTGGAAGGCGAGGGCTGATTCGAGGGCAAACAGGAGTGTTGTGGGTCGGCGCCAGCCAGTGGGCAGGCATGGGACACACACACACACACACACACATTGTCATGCTCCCATGGGGGGTGGACACCGGGGTGCCAGAACACATGTGGGAGGTGGAGCGAATCCCCGGGGGCGAGCCAATCCCCTTGCCAGGTACAGCGGTGTGGGTGGAGCCCGGCCCAGGGCCAAAGAGCCACTGCACAGGTGTGAGGGGCCGAGCCGTGCTGCTCAAAAAGAGCATCATGCTGCTGTGAGCGCAGGGCAGAAGCCCACCCTTTGTCTGGGGGCTACGCCGATGTGTCGGCCCCATTGGGCAAGCATTTGCTCCAAGCCACCAGGGAGAAGATTTGGAGTGGCAAATTCATAGATATGTTCGCCCTCCTTTTTAGTGACCCGATACCTGATCCAAACGACAAGGAAGACAGGAAGGATAGGGAACGGTTCAAGAGACCAAAGGCAGAGCGAACGTGGTCCAACTGGACGGCGGCATATACAATTTACATGGGGGTGACCTTGCTCAGGTACCCTGAGCGGAGGGTAGAGTTAGTCAAGTACTTGGACACAGTGCACCAAGCATTTGACACAGGGGGGCCCAGGGCATGGCTTCGTTACAACGAGGTGTTTCGGCGCAGGGCCGTCAACAACCCCTGGCTCAGATGGGATGTGCACGCACACGATATCTGGCTGGAGTGTATCAGCAGTGCTTGATATGCTCCTCGATCAGACAGTGGGCATGTACTCACACGGGTAGGGGGCAGTCAGCCGGGGGATCGGGGACAGGGCGGCAGGTCAAGGCAGCCCCCAGTGGGCCCAACTTGCTGGGATTATAATGATGGGGAGAAATGTTTTCGATTCTCCTGCGAATTGAAGCACATGTGCACACAGTGCGCAGACGACCATGCTGCTTCAGGGTGCAGCAAATTCCGGCAGTACGGAAACAGGAGCAGGGGGCTGGCGGGAGCTGGAAGGGGCTTGCCCGGCCGGGGTGGCGCCCCCCAGGCAGTGGGAAAGGGTGTCAACCCCGGTACGCCATGAGGCCCTGCGGGCGGTGACCCGCGACTATCATGACCAGGCCACCGCCAATTATGTAGTTGAAGGGTTCCAAAAGGGTTTTAGGATACCAACGTGTGGCTCCTGCTATCACTTGGGNAGGGTGATCCCTGGGGTGGGGGGTGGTTTAACACACACCCCACCCCAGGGATCACCCTACCCCCCCACCCATGGATCGCCTACCTTTGGCAATCTGGGTGGCAGTGGCAGCATGGCAGCACGGCAACTTCAGCACTGGCTGGTGGCTTCAGCGCTTACTAGGCCTTCCAGGGAACTTCCAGGTTTCCCTGGAAAGCCTAGAAAGCACTGAAGCCACCAGCCAGCGCTGAAGCTCCCGGACCGCCGTGCTGCTGCCGCCGCCTCTGCCGCTGCTGCCACCTCTGCCACCGCTGCCGCCTGGAGCGCCAAAGGTAGGTGATCCCTGGGTGGGGGGGGAGGTTGATCCCTGGTGGGGTGTGTGTTAACCCACCCCCCACCCCAGGGATCACCCTAGTATCTGCTGGTGTGGGCTCTGGGTTGCCGACGGCAGCCCGGAGCCCGCACTAGTAGCAGGGACTTAGGGTTAAAAAAAATTAATCCAGGCTGGGCAGAGTGGGTGGGGGGTGCTCCCCTCCCACCCACACAGTCTGGGAGGGGGTGGGGGAAGGTATTGTTTTCCCCCCCCATTGATTTCAATGGGGACAGTTCCCCATTGAAATCAATGGAATAAATCCAGTACCGGTATACCGGTTTTAATCTGGTAAACCGGGTTTTTGTAAACCGGTAACCAGTAAAACCGGTAACTGTTTTTTTGCCAGATGTCCCACAACTAGTTTGCAGATAAACCCACAAAAGTAGAACTGCAAGCAGAAATCCAAAACAAAAACCAGCAGAAATGTACACACAACTTGGCCCACCATTAGCGGTACACCCACTTTAAAATCATTATGCCAACCAAACAGTAACCAAAAAAGCAGGCTAGCAAGAGTGACACAATCACTCAAGAAGACAAACCCAAACAGTGCAACTCTGTGTAGAAAGTTAAAAAAAAGCAGTATCCACAGTATAGCCTACCATCAGCAGTGCACCCACTTTAAAATCATAATGTCAAACAAGCAGTGTCCAGAAAAACAAAAGTGGGACTATTGCTCAAGAAGACAAACCCACAAAAGTGCAACTGTGGGTAGAAACCAAAAAAAGCCAGCCCAGACATAACACCACCACCCACAAGAAAGAAACCAGACATTCACCCCTACACACACAAAAGTCTCCATTGTGCCTGCCCTGTGCCCACCTATGCAAGACAAGTCCCCTCCCCTGGCACACACCATATTATTTTAACCAGAAAGAAATTATATCTCCTCTGTGCCCCAGCAGTCAGTCACATCTTGGCAAAGTTGAACCCACAGACAAAGTACAGTCACAGTGCCCACAAAAACCACAGCAAAAATGATCCTTCTCTGGCCTTGAGGGTGCTGCCAACTTGCCAACAGGTAGTGCAANCCAACTGAACTCAAATTTCAAACTGAACCGAACCAAATTTCCGAACTCTGTTCTGTTTGCCCATCCCTAGTGGCAACACACACCAAAAAACCTGGTTTTGAATGGCCGAACTTGGTTCAGAAGTTCGGAATTCAATCGACCTCCGTCTGTTCGGTCAACCAAACTGAACTTCTGAACCGAACTCGAATTTCAAACCGAAATGAAATGAATTTCCGAACTCAAATTTCAAACCGAACCGAATTTCCAAACTCCGTTCTGTTCGCCCATCCCTACCTCCCATGGCTTCCAATATCACCTCTATGCTGATGACACTCAACTCTCTCTCTCTACTCCCTCTCTATCTCCATGTATTCTAGCTCACCTCACCAGCTGTCTCTCTGACATCTCTACCTGGATGTCTCAACATCAACTCAAACTCAACATGGCTAAAAATGAACTCCTTATCTTCCCCCCTCATCCTTCCTCTCCCTCTTCCCCATCAATCCTCATCGATGGGGTCACCATCCTTCCCATCCCCCAAGCCTGTAGCTTAGGCTTCATCTTTGACTCACCCCTTTCTTTTAAACCCTACATCGACTCTGTTGCCAAATCCTATTGCTTCTCCCTCCATAACATTGCTAAGATTCGCCCCTTTCTCTCTGTCTCCTCTGCCAAAACCCTTGTTCATGCCCTGGTCATCTCTCACCTTGATTACTGTAACCCCCTTCTCACTGGCCTCCCCTGTTCTCCCCTTTGTCCCCTTATATCCATCCAAAACTCTGCTGCCAGGGTCATCCACCTCACTTGTCACTTTGACCATGTGCAGCCCCTCCTCTCCTCTCTTCTCTGGCTCCCCCTTCCTGAATGAATCCTGCACAAACTCCTAGTCTTCACCTATAAAGCTCTTCACAACCTTGCTCCCCCCTACCTCTCTGTGCTAATTTCCCTCCGTACTCCAGTCCGTGAACTCCGGTCCTCCTCTGTCCCCTCTCTTGCCCTCCTACACCTCTCCTGTTCTCCTAACTGCCTTCATCCCTTCTCCCTTGCTGTCCCCCATGCCTGGAACTCCCTCCCTGTCCACATCCACCTTGCCCCCCTCCCTTCGTACCTTCAAATCCTTGACCCTTTTCAATCTGGGTTCTGCCCGGCTATGGTACTGAGACGGCATTGGTGGCTTTGGCCAACGATCTCTGCTGGGAGATGGATGCAGGACGGTTGACACTTCTGGTCCTGTGAGATCTCTTGGCTGCTTTTGATACCATGGACCATGGTCTGCTGTTGAGATGGCTGTGAGATCTGGGGGGTCTGGTTGGGACTGTTCTTGGATGGGGCTGCTCATTCCTCTCAGAAAGAAGCCAGTGGGTGGTGCTGGGAGCTGAAACATCATGCCCCCTGGCCTTGACCTGTGGAATTCCGCAGGGTTCCATTCTGTATCCACTGTTATTTAATGTGTATATGCAGTCCCAGGGGAGATCGTGAGATGGTTCGGGTTGTGTTGTCACCAATATGCTGACGACACACAGCTGTACCTCTCTTTTTCAACAGACCCAGGTCCTGCCGTCTTGATACTTTCCCAGTGTTTGGAGGCCATGGCGGATTGGATGAGGCAGATCAGACTGAAGCTGAACCCAGATAAGACGGAGGTGATGGTAGTGGGGAGGGTGAAGGAGGTGTCGGCTCCTCCTATTGCGGGGGGGTCTCCCCTCTGGTTGCCCAGCAGGTTCGGAGTCTGGGGGTGATTTTGGATGCGGACCTCTGCCTGGATCAGCAGGTGGAGGCGGTGGCTAAATCTGCCTTCCGCCAGCTGTATCTGGTCCAGAGGCTGCACCCATACATCTCCAGACCCGACCTGGCCACTCTCATCCATGCCTTCATTACCTCGAGGCTTGACTACTGCAACGTGCTCTACACGGGGCTTCCCTTGATATTGATTTGGAGGCTGCATCTGGTGCAGAATGTGGCGGCCCGTCTCCTTACAGGGATGGGTCACCATGAGCACATTACACCACTGCTCCGTTCTCTGCACTGGCTGCCTATAGCGTACTGAAGCAAGTTCAAGGTGATAGTATTGGTATACAAAGCCCTATATGGTCTCAACACCTCTTATATCGGGGACCGCCTCGCCTTCCATGACTCAGAATGGACCCTCCAATCCACTGGGGGGACCTATCTGGAGGTTCCCTGTCCAAGGCGGGGGGGTCACCATGGAGGCCCTGTTCTTGGTGGTCAGGCCATGGTTGTGGAACTCCCTTCCGAAGGAAGCCCGCCTGGCCACGGGTCTGCTCGCCTTTCGGCAGGTATGCAAGACTTGTCTGTCCAGGCCTTTGGAGGGGAGGGGAGGAGGGAGGGGTAAATGGGGGAGATTGGTGGGGTGGGGAATTTGGGGGAATTGGAAGGTAGGGTTAGGGTTGGGGTTTTTAAATTTTTTTTAAAGTGATGGTGGTTTTTAATGTATTTTACTGTTTTATTGTATTGTTAGTCACCCCGAGATGCCGTGGGCATGAGGGGGTGGCATAAAAATGCTAATAAATAAATAAATAAATAAATAAATAAAATCCCTCCTCAAGACCCACCTCTTCTGCTCTGCCCTCCCCGACTTCTTGTTCCCCTCACCTAACTCCTGCTGATACCCTCCATCCAGTACAATCTGTTACCTAAGGTCTGTGTACTCATATCCTCACCACATGGACCAATCAGCCATCATTCTTGATGTAACTAAGCCAAGCGTGTGCACCTGGGACCTCGCATCCTCGTGAATGTTACACTCCTTGTCTCTCCATCTGTTCCCCTTACTTCTCCCCCACCACCCCTTGGTCTCTCAGATTGTAAGCCCTAGGGCAGGGACCGTGTCTATTCAATTACGTTGCAAAGTGCCAGGTACGTTGCTGTGCTATATAAATGCTTGTTGTTATTAATTAATAATAATAATAATAATTAATAATAAATAAAGGGATCTGATTGTATAGGTAGTTGAAAATGGTTATTTTACAAAATTCTGTGTACACATTCCTGGATGTAACTATTTTGGATGTCTCCCATCTGATTTATATCAAACTTGGCAAGATTATACACCTCCCCAAGGGTACTAACTCTGCCAAATTTTGTAAGTATTTCATAAAGGGTCCCAGTGTTATAAGCAATTTACTTGTACATGCATTTCTGGCTGTAACATCTTTGTATTCCAGTCTGTTTACATGAAATTTGGCAGGATTGTATCTTGGATCCTCAGGCTCATTTATTACAAATATAAGAAGGATATGATAAAAGGACCCAAAGTTATAAGCTTGCACATGATCTGGAAAGTATGAGCCTATACCAGGAATTCTGAATGTTCGTCACTGTGGTACAAGATGTGCTTGTGATGCCAACTGCCGCTCCGCTTTTTGCCACGGTGGGGTTTTGGTGGTGCCCCCCCCTCATAGAGGAAGTTGGTGAGAAATAGATGGCTGCCGAGGTCGGCACCAGGAATCGGAGGGGGGAGGGGAACGGTCACCCTAGTAATGAGGGAGAGGGTGCTCGGGACTCTCACAAGAGCGGGGAGTCCCAGGTGCCATTTTAGAATTCCCCGCTCACTGCTTTATTGCATCAGTGGTAGCGAGCAGGAAAGGACGCGGGCAGGCGGCGCTGGGAGGAGTGGCCAGGCAAGCGGAGAAAGCCGGTCTTGTCGGTCCCCATGCTGCTTGCCTCAAGGACACATCAGGAGGCCGGGTTTGTGGCAACAGTTCACCGACTGATCCCCCTAGGCATGGGTGGGGGGGCTGGTCCTGAGGCACCTGCTCACCAGGATTATCTCGGGAGGACCCCCGGTAGCAGCTGCAGCCTCCATGTAGGCCCATACCACAGGTCTTCGGACCTTTCCGGATTTGTGGAGCCAGCCATCACTGGCCCCCCATGTGGAACAGTTAGGTGGCTTCCACTGGGGCCGTGCATAGCTGGCCCTCAGATTGAATCCCCCCGGGGACACAACAAACTAGGGGCCAGGTGGAGTGAGCAGGCCTGGGCCGCCTGCGACACCCAGAGGCCAGTAGTCCCAGGATTGGATCCAGGCCTTAAGCCGGCTGCATAGGCCCAGCGGCCTATAGTCCAGGGATTGGAGCCTTTAGTGGGCCTGCTTTCAGCAACCAGGCATTAGGCCTGCGGTGGGTCCCAGCAGCCTACAGTAGATTGATCCCTTCCCACCCCCAGGGCAGTGGGGGCAATAAACAAAGGGGATAGAGGGAGGGCACCCAGTGCACTGCAGGGTGAGTTTGGGGTGGACATGGCCCCCCCAAAATGAAAGGCATCATGCCCCCCCCTTGGTGAAGAAGGTTCCGAGGCCATCACCCTCCACAGGGGCCGGGCACAAGGGCCAAACTGGGGGAGCACATGTGGCCACGGTATTGGAGGCAATGCAGGCCCAACTCATGGAGTACCAGACACGCATCAAAGAGCTGGAGGATGCCTGCTGGAGGCCAAGGGAAGACCCCAGGGAGTGGGAGAGGAAGGAGGAACCTGCTAGCTTTGAGATGGGGGTGGAGGGGCCTCTGCCCCAATGGAGGGGGTGGCCACCCCATGGCATGGGCGCCGCCGCATGTTACCAGCTCGTTTCAGGGACAAGGACCCCACGCCCAGTGGGAGCACAGCGGAATACTTCCTGAGCCAGCAGGCACAGATTGATGTGCTGAAGCAAGGAATGCAGGCCCTGATGAACAGCCTGCAAGCAACCCAGAGACGACAGGTGGGTACGGGGAGCGGCGGGGGTGGAGTGGCCCCCCATCGATTTTCAGAGTGCCCGGATGGTGAGTTGGAGGGCAAGGGCTGGTTCGAGGGTGAACCGGGGTGTTGTAGGTCGGCGCCAGCTGGTAGGCAGGTGTGGGACACACACACGTTGACATGCTCCCATGGGGGGTGGACACCGGGGTGCCAGAACACATGTGGGAGGTGGAGTGAATCCCCGGGGGTGAGCCAATCCCCTTGCCAGGTACGGCGGTGTGGGTAGAGCCCGGCCCAGGGCCAAAGAGCCACAGCACAGGTGTGGGGGGCCAAGCCGTGCTGCTCAAAAAGAGCGTCATGCTGCTGTGAGCGCAGGGCGGAACCCCACCCTTTGTCCAGGGGCTACGCCGATGTGTCAACCCCATTGGGTGAGCATTTGCTCCAAGCCACCAGGGAGAAGATTTGGAGCGGCGAATTCATAGATATGTTTGTCCATATGTGGTCCATCTGGATGGCGACATATATGATTTAGGTGAAAAGAATGCTGAGCCCATGATGTGGATGATGTGTGCCCATGTAGGAGCTGTGCCATCTGTTAGGTTGCAGGCTGCGCATGTGTGCGGCAAGCCTCCAAGGGCATAGAAACATGCACAGGCAGGATTGGATGTTTCATGGAGTATCCACTTCCTGCATGCTTTGATGGAAGGGCTGCACACTTAATATTCACCTTAAAAGCAAGACATCATGTGCAAAAGCAAACTTACCCGTGAAAAATGGAGGCTATTAGGTAGACTAATCAGTGTGTGTGAGTGAATGCAACACACACACCAATTCCAGCACAGGTAGGATGCTGTTTGTTAACACCTTTAGACTCTTCAAAGACAGTGTGATGAGGGTGAGGTGACTTCCCTGTCCCTTTCTGAGTTCATTGGAGACACAGGCAAAGCAACTGTCTCTCCAGTGAACAGACTGGTGTTTGCAGGGAAACCCACAAAAGAGAAACAGATTTGTGTTTGCAGTAGGGGTGGGAAGTTCAGTACATCCGGTATCTGATACTGCTGGTATTTTGCTGTACCGGCAGTATCGGATTACTCTGGTATTTGGGGGTACTGGTACCGGTTCCCCGTGCCGGATTTTGTTACATTGCAGCCATTGAAATGAATGGCCGCAATGTAAAAATAGAAACAAAAAAAACCCAACCACTTTCCCTCTCCAGTCCAGGCTGTGTGGGTGGAAGGGGGGACACCCCCCACCCACCCTGCCCAGCCTAGATTTTTTTTAAAAAATTTTTTCCCTGAAGTCCCTGCTAGTTCGGGCTCCAGGTCGCCGCCGGCGACCCAGAGCCCGCACCAGCAGATAGGTAGTGGTACTAGGGTGATCCCTGGGGTGGGGGGTGGTTTAACACACACCCCACCCCAGGGATCACCCTACCCCCCCACCCATGGATCGCCTACCTTTGGCAATCTGGGTGGCAGTGGCAGCATGGCAGCACGGCAACTTCAGCACTGGCTGGTGGCTTCAGCGCTTACTAGGCCTTCCAGGGAACTTCCAGGTTTCCCTGGAAAGCCTAGAAAGCACTGAAGCCACCAGCCAGCGCTGAAGCTCCCGGACCGCCGTGCTGCTGCCGCCGCCTCTGCCGCTGCTGCCACCTCTGCCACCGCTGCCACCTGGAGCGCCAAAGGTAGGTGATCCCTGGGTGGGGGGGGAGGTTGATCCCTGGTGGGGTGTGTGTTAACCCACCCCCCACCCCAGGGATCACCCTAGTATCTGCTGGTGTGGGCTCTGGGTTGCCGACGGCAGCCCGGAGCCCGCACTAGTAGCAGGGACTTAGGGTTAAAAAAAATTAATCCAGGCTGGGCAGAGTGGGTGGGGGGTGCTCCCCTCCCACCCACACAGTCTGGGAGGGGGTGGGGGAAGGTATTGTTTTCCCCCCCCATTGATTTCAATGGGGACAGTTCCCCATTGAAATCAATGGAATAAATCCAGTACCGGTATACCGGTTTTAATCTGGTAAACCGGGTTTTTGTAAACCGGTAACCAGTAAAACCGGTAACTGTTTTTTTGCCAGATGTCCCACAACTAGTTTGCAGATAAACCCACAAAAGTAGAACTGCAAGCAGAAATCCAAAACAAAAACCAGCAGAAATGTACACACAACTTGGCCCACCATTAGCGGTACACCCACTTTAAAATCATTATGCCAACCAAACAGTAACCAAAAAAGCAGGCTAGCAAGAGTGACACAATCACTCAAGAAGACAAACCCAAACAGTGCAACTCTGTGTAGAAAGTTAAAAAAAAGCAGTATCCACAGTATAGCCTACCATCAGCAGTGCACCCACTTTAAAATCATAATGTCAAACAAGCAGTGTCCAGAAAAACAAAAGTGGGACTATTGCTCAAGAAGACAAACCCACAAAAGTGCAACTGTGGGTAGAAACCAAAAAAAGCCAGCCCAGACATAACACCACCACCCACAAGAAAGAAACCAGACATTCACCCCTACACACACAAAAGTCTCCATTGTGCCTGCCCTGTGCCCACCTATGCAAGACAAGTCCCCTCCCCTGGCACACACCATATTATTTTAACCAGAAAGAAATTATATCTCCTCTGTGCCCCAGCAGTCAGTCACATCTTGGCAAAGTTGAACCCACAGACAAAGTACAGTCACAGTGCCCACAAAAACCACAGCAAAAATGATCCTTCTCTGGCCTTGAGGGTGCTGCCAACTTGCCAACAGGTAGTGCAAGCAGCAGCATCCAAACTTTAAGTGTATTTGGCACTGGTGGCAATCCCCGGCATTGCCCCTAGTATATGGACAGCCCAGATCAGGGCAAGTGGAGCTAGGCAGATCCCTTTGATTACCATGCTGCCAAGCAGTGCAAGCAGCAGGCAGCAGTGGCACCCACTTATTTTTTTAAAAAGGCATGGCATTGGTGTGGCACCTGTAACATGGACATCCCAGGCCAGGGGAAGTGGAGCAAGGCAGAGATCCCTCTGGCCTCCATGGTGCCAAGCAGCAGGCAGCAGCAGGGTGACACCCATTTATTTATTCTTTTAAATCATAGCATGGTGGAAACAACTAATCCCCATCCCCTAGAATTGCCCCTATGGACATGCCAGGACAGGTACTCCTCCCACCCTCAAGCCAATTACTTTCAGATCAGCAGGGTAGTGCATACAGCCAAATTCAGTAGAGAATGGAAAATGCTTGTACAGTCACTTTTATTCTGCTTCTGCCAGACAATCAAAACTTACCATCTGTCTTGTCCATCACTCAACTGTCCCGTCCCATACCCCCCTTCTACCAAATATAGCACTAAGTTTCATTTCCTAGCTCAGAGAAGCTAGGGGGTCAACTGTGTGAATCACTCCAGTCATGAGCACAATGGCGCCAGCAATAGATTGAGACTGCTGAAGTTTTCCAAAGTTTTCCAAGGACCAGCCTTGGTACTTGGAACTTCAGACTTTGGAAATTCAGAACCGAGGACTGGAATCCTTGGTGGATTCCGAAGTTTTCCGAGGACCAAGTTTCAGCTCTAATCAGAAGCCTTCAGAGAGTTTAAATTTACAAATTTAAATTAATTGAAAAGTTAAATAATTTAAATATAGTAACAAAGCATGAAAAGGGGGGAGGCACTATTATAAAAGTATATAAAACAACAAAATCTTCTGGTTTTAAAAAACATTAAAGGCAGGACCAATTCTAAATGAAATGTACATTTAAAAAAACATTTTTTTAAAAAATGTGGATGGGCCTACGGCGGGACTGCTGCTACCATGGGATGCGAGGGAGACTGTCACTCTGCAGAACATTTGTTGTCTGGTGGAGTTTGGCTTGTGCCTTCTGGAGGGACTTGCTCAACCCCTCACCCCCACCTGAGGGTCCATACCTGACCAGGGTGCCTGATGCATCAGGAATGGCAGTCTTGTTGGAGATTTGGAGCTGGGCAGATGTCCAGGTCACTCTGGCCAACAGGGATCCTGTTGCCCTGAACTTCATGGTGGATCGACATAGGTGAGCTTGAGGGTACTGGAGAGGAATATTTGCATGGGAAGAGTTTGTGAAGGGTGCTGGGTTCCCTGCTCCAACTCTGTCACAGCCATGACTTGGCTGTGGAACCATGCTTGATGACTGTGCCCCCACCACTACCACTACCACCATGTCATGCATCTGTGTGGGGGACTCTGCATATTTGACTTTGCCCTTGGACTGTGCCACCGGTCCCTCTGCTACAACCACCTCCGCAGACATCATGCTATGAGCTGCCTGTGCAAATCCTTCTGTTCACGACACAGGGTTCATGTCCCTGGAGATTTTTCCTAGCAGCCATGATTCCCCCTTGGAATGGGACCCCATGAAGTGCTACTGTTTGCCCTAGACTCTGTGCTGTATGGGGCATATGTTTGGGACAGAAGGTCCCATTGGTCTCCCTGCTGTATTAAATGCTTGCTTGTATTCCTGAGCTGTCCGTGGGTTGTGTGACATGCCCCAGGGTTTTGTGTGTTGTGGCTCAGTACCCTTATCTGGTGGTCATCCCTGTGTACCACAGCAGTTTTCAAGGTCTGCCATCCCCTGTCCCTCCTCTCCTGCCTTCCAGGATTCCTGTTGGGGGCAGGCAGAAGTGGCTTCACTTGCCCCGTGAACCACCATGTTTTCACATCATGCAGAGGGGGATATGTTGACATGGGGGCTAGGAAGTTCAACTGATCAGGTATCTTTATTTATGCTGCATTGTAGCCAAGCCATGGTTGGTGTCTCCTCAATGACGCATGTGCCAGAACTAACTGTTTAATGTTTAATAACTCTTCATTGCTTTCACTAAATACCACCAGTCCAGAACAGCACTTCATCAACATCTCAGGCTATATGCCTGTGACGTTTTGGGGCTCAACTCACAAAGGCAAGAAAGATATGAACCGCAACAAAAGGTCGGGACATTTTGAAATTGACCACTACCAATCACCATGATGGATCTGCTTCAAATTTTCAATATAAGCTCAAGCCATTTATTCAAAAAAGGGCTTTTATATTTTGGTGTTTAGAATAGAAAGTGGTCCTGCCTTTAAATATCTAGTCTTCAGTGGGTGCTAGACAATAATAGACATGCTAGAATGCCAATGTGGAAAAGTGGACTTGGAGCTAAGAATCCTGAGTTTAAATCGTGGCCTCAGTGGGTGGTCTTGGATGCAGAACTATGGATGACAGGCCTGACTATCTGGTTAGCATAATGTGGGACCTTGTGTGCGTGCTCTGGATAT
Source organism: Sphenodon punctatus (assembly GCA_003113815.1). NCBI lineage: Eukaryota > Metazoa > Chordata > Lepidosauria > Sphenodontia > Sphenodontidae > Sphenodon > Sphenodon punctatus. The sequence goes on along the minus strand of QEPC01009848.1, from coordinate 262,668 downwards.
ATTGATGAGCTGTTAACACTGGGAATAAATCATGGACAACCTTCAAGATCTGATATCATTCAGGTCAGTCCAGGATTTCAGTGGTCTGAAGTGTGAGTCATAAACTGGGTGATATTTTGCAGAAGTCACAGACCTGAAAGAGCATTTTAACCTGATTTCATTGGAAATAAGGGTTATGTGGTCATTTGTGTGTCTGTGTCCCTTAATAATGTTTGATCTGGGCTAAATGAGAAGACATTTTTGTTTTCACAAGGTATCTTGCAAGATTTTTGGCCGAGGTCTTGTTGAGATCTCAGCCCCAGTTTGAAATCTCATGGGGAAAAAAAAAGAGAAAAAGAACGGCATACCAGGCCGGTCTGTGCATGTGCAACCCTTTTCCAAAATGGCACCAGAGCATCACTTTCATTTTGGAAAAGGGCAGCTGGTCTGTGCATGAACAAAATGGCTATTATGTGTACACAAAATGGCTGTCCTTTTCCAAATGGCAGACACTGCCAATACCATTTTGGAAAAGGGCTTCGCATGCACAGAACGGCCCTGGTAACTATTTTCTGTATGCAAAGGTTTTTTCCCCCAAGTCAACAACTGTGATTCTTACTAAGAAACAAAAGAATCACAAGAACAAATTTCAGCCCCAGTTTGGTCCCACAGGTCCAAAAGGCCCAAAGAATAGTAGGAAACCAATTTTTTGTGACAATAGGTGCAACTAGAAAGGAGTTTTGGTTCATATTGTAGCCAAAAAATCTCATTGATTTACAATATCCCTCCATCCTCATCCAGCTAGGAAACCAGGCTCTTAGGCTGCTTTTAGACAAGCCTCATGCAGCCCCATTGAAAGGAAATGCATGCAGGAGGGTTTAGATGTTCCCCCGCCGCTACCAGAAGTCAGGTGGCCGCTATTTGAAACAGCGGCCGCAGCAAACTAGCGCTTGATTGGAGATGCTGCCTTGTGATACCCACATAATCGAGGCTTTACAAGCCAGCATCTCCAATCAAGTGCTAGTTTGCCACGGCTGCTGTTTCAAATGGTGGCTGCGCAACTTCTGGTAGCGGTGGGGGAACGTCTCAACCCCCTAACGTGAGTTTCTTTTCTTGTGGACTCTGAAGTCCGCAAGAAATCATGTGACTCATCTAAAAGCTGCCTTAGTTTGGATACACAGAATTCCTTGTTTTCGATAGGTTTCCTATAGATTTCCTATACCTACGATCGGTTTACCCTTATCCTTGCCACATGGACCTGCCTGCTGTCATTCTCATCGTAACCAAGCCAAGTACGTGCACTTGAGACCTCGCATCTTCATGAATGTTAGACCCCTTGTCTCTCCCTCTGTTCCCCTTCCTAAGTCTCTCCCCCAGCTCCTGTCTCTCAGATTGTAAGCCCTAGGGGCAGGGACCGTGTCTATTTTATTACTTTGTAAAGTGCCAGGTACACTGCTGGCGCTATATAAATGTTTGTTAATAATAATAATAATAATAATAATAATAATAATAGTAGAATTTGTTCTGATCTCACACTACAGAATTATACTAGTGTTAGATAAGCATACAGTTATACTACAGCCTGATACCTTTAATCTTTACACCAGGTCTGGAGAAGATATTTCCTACATTATTTCCAATTTGTTAAACAGACAGGCTAACGGAGGGGAAAAGTATAATCTCCAGTCAGAGCCTTGGCCTGTATGGCTTGACTAGCAAGATAATTGGTAACACCCAAATGTTGTCTTAGTATGTTTAAAACAGACCATTTGAGAAGCTCCGAGAATAGTTTTAGTTTTGATCCAAGGCTTTGCACTAATAATTAAACTGGAGCACAGTGACCTTTTGCCAGTGATGAAAAGACAAAATCTGGCCTACAGTTTTTCCTGGAAAAGTTTTGATAAGCTCTACAAATATTGACTTTGCCTTCCTATGTGCTGTCCTGTGGTCAGGATGTGGTGTGAATTAGCACACAAGAAATAAAGTGCAGGAAATGCACCAGTCAAAAGTATTTGCTGAACATTGGTTCTTATCGTGATTTTTTAAATAGCAAGGAAACTTAGGGAAAGTCTCTCTCAGCTTGCCATCAAATTGGTGCCACGCAAAGAGAGATTTTGTCAGCAAACATCTAATCCATCATTCATTACTATATGACATGACTTTAGAACCTCTTTTTCCAACAACCTAAAACAAGGACACCTGCTTAAGTTTTCATCTTGGGAGATGGGAACCTTAAACTGCTTAAAGCTGTATTATGGTTATTATTTACTTTACATTTATATACAGTCATTAATAAATATGTTGTGATAGGTATTATACAAGATACATAGGAAAACATAGCCCCTGTCTTGAACAGCTTAGAATGTAAAGTTATCCCATCTGCTAGTAGTAAATATAACTAAAGTGTTGAAGGAAAAGTCTGGCAATCCCTTTTGTGCTGAATTTGCTTTGTCCCTTTTTGTCAAAAGTGATTTGGAGCAGCAAGCCCTCCCCCTCCCTGCATTGCACTGTAATGAATGAGGCCCTCTTCTCTCCCCACCCCCCAACTCTGGGACATTTCACTACCAGAACTGATTGTAAAGGTGTTTGTGGCAAGGCGGGATTGCCTGGCATGGGTCCGGGCAGGATCGGGACTGGCGGTCACACTCCTTGGTCTAGAGATTAGCTTAAAGTGTCTCTATTCTCTACATACAATTCCTTCAGCAATATACAGTCCCTTAAGACAGGGACCAACCCTCTGACTTCTACTCACAGTACTCTGGATCAGCCCCCCCGGAAGCCAGCAGACCCCCTGTCGCTGTAACCTCTCCAACAACCCCTGCACTGTGCTCTTCTCAGGTTTTTCTCTTGGGCTGGCTGCTGCCACGTCCTAACCCACCTGCGGTTCTCCATTTTACCCAGTGCCTGTATCCCAGCTAGCACCAGCTACTCAGTGGGTGCTAGCTCTTCTTAAAGGGCCAGAGCCACCTAAGGAGCCCTGTTACAGTGTGCTTTGTGAAACAGATTTGCATCTTCCCCTTCCAATAATTATTTCTTCATTTCTAACTTATTTTTCCAATAAATTCCTGACTAATTAAAATAACCATGTTCTGTGGCTTGTGGTCTTTCCTGATTATGATGACATAAAGCTAGCCTAATCATACAAAATATTTTCTATTATTATTTATTATTTATATGGCATCGGCAATGTGCCTAACACCAATAGTCATGCTTAGAAATTGGTCCCTGATCCAAGGGGCTTACAATCTAGAATGGACAAGGAAGGGGATACAATAGGGAGGGGAGCATGGGGAGTGACCGGGATATATATTTTTGAAGTTGAGAAGCTGCAGGTGCATGTGTTTAGCTTAGTACAAGAGAAATCCTGAAGAATAAGATAATTACTCAACACATAATTCATTTGACAAATGATACAATTTCCACTATCACACGTGACAAGTAATATAAGACTATATGTTGCCATCCTAAAGAAGTAGTTGTTCCCTGAGTAATTCTTAATCCCCAGCCATTAATTATTAAATATGGCTGGACTGTTGTTCATATTGCAGCTCAGTTGTAAACACTTTCAGTCTCCTAATGTTCTGAGGCTTTTGTGGATTAAGAAGAGATTCAGTTTAATTCACATGTTTTGTTGATCTCTTCTTTCAAATAAGCCTGTTCGTCCCAGGAGGATTTGCTGTCCATTAGAGTCCAGACTACCTTGCTCTATAATGGTTCCAGCTGCTCCCGGACTTAGCTAAGATGTTCTGTTACTTCCAGCTGGAGGGCAGGTGGACTGATGACAATGTTGCTGCATGGATCAGCAAAGAGAGGTTGATATCATCAAGCCACCTGGCATTTCTCCCAGACCCCAAATGCATAATTTATAGCCTAATCTCTATCTCCATCAGCCCACAGATTCTCTGCAACTGGGAACATCTCAGACAAAAACACTTCAAAAGCTCATCCTCTTATGTGGTTTACCATCCTTCAACATTAAAATACTTATTTAACTATAACAACAGTGCTATTTAAAATCAATTCTTTTTCATGCAGGGAAGTATGAATTGTCACAAGCAGTCATCAACACATTAAGCATAAAGGTACTTTAGCTTCACATTTTTCAAAAACAGATGACAGTGATAATTCCTAGTAGAGAGAGGGTTAAGTTGAAACACCTGTGCATGCAAAGGAACATATCATATTCGAAATCTAAAAAAAATGATTTGTTTTTTCCCTGTGGAAAATCTCCAAATAGTTATTTGGTGCTGTAGATCATAATTCAGGGTATGGATGGCAATATAGTTGCTCTACCCAGAAGTAGTATTACTTGCCTAGCAATATTAGTGTCAAATCTCACAAATTTATTGCGAGTCTTTAGATATTGGGTGTGTTAAATCCAAACTCGCCAAGTGATTGTGAGAGTCCCTACTGTTGCTTTAAAAAGGTTTCTATCCTTGATTGTGGAGTAATTTGAAAACACAAATCCAAAAGACTCTGTGTGTGTGGGCGGGGGGGGGGGTACCCACATTGTTTTTAATTCCATGTTTTTAAAGCAAATCTCATGAATGTTTGGTGGAAGGGTCAGCTAACGATTATCCCATGATTGAGTTTGGCATAGATCTTGCTTCGATGACCCGGCCTGGATCCAGGCAAGTGCAGACTCTGTGACTTCACAGAGCCCCATTTGTTGGGGGAGACCAGGAACCAACTTGAAATAACAGCATGAGCATGAGAAGCACTGTCATAAAATATGGACTCAGAGAGACTCAACACAGGGAGCCCCAGTCTATGGACGACCCATATTCAGTGGCAATTGAATATGGTGGTTCAGAAAGGAAACCTCTAGGAATTCAGGAAGAGGCTTCTAACACAATGGGGCCCATAAATAAACTCAAAATAACCTATGCACAATATATGGACCTGCAATGCAGGAGCCTTTGCATCTGACAGGATGTTATGGTAACATATTCATTTTATTTTACTATCAGAAAATCTTATGTTCTTATCTTATGTTCTTATCAAGTAGGTTGCGGGGATGTAGCCTCTGACTGTCGGAAGCTGGGAGGGAACAATAGGGAATGGATCTCCCCTGGTGGGTACTTTTCAGAAGTGACTGAGATTGTCCACTGTCAGTCTAGAAACAGAATTCTGGGCTTGATAGACCATTGGTCTGACCTAGTACGACACTTATGTTTCCATGTTAGGACAGGACCACATCCCCATTTCACACCGAACTCCAAATTCCCTGGTTCTGACTTATACATTTTGGCATTAATAAATGATATTGTAGCCCATACCAGGTGGCTGTCCACCTGCCCATTTATTAGGTGTTTGCTCCCACCGACCACATGGCCACCACCCACTTGGACATGCAGCCCCTACTCATGGTGGAGTCCTGGAGCATGCGTAGCCTGTCATGTGGGAAAATGCAGGCTAATGTGTGTGGCGAAACACCAGTAAGGGGTGCTATATAGCTGAGCCACCCACCTCACTGTGTTCCTCCAAATCTCTGGCTAGGGGTTCCCACCGCTGGCAAACCCCCCAAAGCACTGCTACCACCCGAGTGTTTCCCAACGGGCATTCACACCACTCAGGAAATGTGAACCCCCAAAAGGCATAGGCCTTACAGCTTCCCAAAAGCCCTCCCCTTTCCTTGCACTCTGTTCCTGGGATTTCCTCCACTGCATTGGAGGCAGATCCTCAGAGCCATCCACAGGAGGCTTTCCTTGGTTCCAAAACTGTTGGCTTCTAGTCCAATAGGTAGATCCCCCCCTCTTTAGTAGCTTGGCTTAGTTACCTGGCCTTAGGAGACATATAATGTTCAGCCAATAACACACACACACACAGTAGGGTAAAAAGAAAACTTAGACTTTACTGGTACATATAAAAAGGAATAAAAGCATAGAACTAGAGGTTGATAACTCTTTGAGCAAAGCAAGTCCAGTTTGTGGGAATGGTACCTCATTTGGAACGCGCCTATCTAGGACAGTAACTTGAGTATGAGGCAGACAAGCAATTACTCATGTAGGCTTAGTCCTGCTGGTATGATCTCCATAGGTGATGGTTTCCCATGGGGTCCAAATCCTTGTGCTGGCTAGGCCAGTGTTACAGATTACACAACACACACCATCAGAGACCCAGAGAAGAGAGAGCAAAATGGAGAGGGTCTGAGGCTTTTAAAATCCCCTTCCCTGTGATTTGTCCAGGTACATCACCTGGCCCAAATACAAATTCCAGCTGACCCGTCCAGGCCAATCAGATTCCTGTTTTCTCCTGGCTGTAGAAGATCCCAGAGGAATTCCTGGAATGTGGGGTCCTGAACATGTGCTCCTTTAGAGGCCTAGTTAGAGGTTAGGCCTACCTTGGGTTTGGGCAAGGCATCTTTGTAGAAATCAACGGCTGTCTTAGCCAGTGCCCATCTAGGCAAGTGGCATTTTGCCACACCGTGTGCCCATGTGTCTGTGTCTCGTCTATTAGGTTATGTGCAACCTTGCATGCATAGATGTCCGCTGGCACCATAGAGTCACAGGCAAAAAGCCTAGAGTGTTCTGAGGAGTGACTACATCTGACCCCTCTCTCTACTCTCACTCTAACTGGTGCACATATATCGTCTGCATTAAAAGTCCACTGCATCATTTTCAAACATGCATTATCCCAACTCTTCCTGGTTGGCAGCACATGCCTGGTGCTTGCTATTTTCCAGCCATTGCGTTCTCTGTAATGAGTTGCAGAGAATTACCATTTCCGAGGCCATGGCTCAAAGTGAGAGCTGGGCAACAACCAGCACTACTACCATCACCATGCAATTGCAGTTGCTCTCCGCCTACCATTCCACCCACCAACACTACATTCTCTGGACCAAGGAAGATTTATTTATTTTGTATTTATTTTACACATTTATGAGTTGCCCCCCATGCCTACAGCATCCCGGGGCAATGTACAATTTAATAAAAACATCTCATACAAACATTTTAAAAACAATGCAATCATTTAAACTAAAACAAGGTTGGAAAACAAAATTAATAAAAATAAAAGGTAGGGAAAAGCTAAAACCCTAACCCCCCCCCCTCCTCCCCAAAGGCCTGGGCGAACAGCCAGGTTTTACAAGCCCGTTGGAATATCAAAAGGCCAGGTGAGCTTCCTCCGGGAGGGAATTCCAAAGATGCAGCCCAGCCACTGAGAATGCCCTCTCCATTGTGCTAATAAATAAATAAATAATGAGCTCCTTGACCAGTTCCTCTTTGTGGATGGAGCCATTGTTGCATCTTGCCTGTATGGCTATGCCTTTGCAAGGGGCCAGAAGCCAGTGGCTATGGCTCTGCTGCTGCAACAACTGCCACTCTCACCACAGAAACCGTGACCGCTGGCAGACATCCCTTCATGCCTGTCTCTACCCCAGAGCCAACATGGGTCAACATGGATGCAGACACCATGACTCTCACAGTGTATTCTCTCGAGCTCAAAAGCCAGGCCTTGTTCAAGGAGCCACCTGAATTCTGGTTGGGGATGTGTAGACTCCAGATGCCAACTTTGTAGAGGCAGTTGAGACAGAGAATAGTAAGTTAAAGCACCTGGGGGGCGGGTGGTCTTTGTGTTTACATAGCTGCATGATAAAGGCTTCAGTTTATTATTATAATTTTTTTTATTGTTTACTGTGTTGACAGGTGGCCAGGAGAATGCAGAGGAGCAGCAGGAAAATCACTAGGAAAAAGCTCCACCAGACGAGGATGGTAGACATGAGAAGTGGATGGGAAGGCACTATGGCAGGTCTGGTGGGGGAGGAAGCACCATGTGAGACAGAGGGCTGGCATGGGGATGGAAGATAAAATGGTGGCCAAGGGATGGTGTGAATGGCAGTGGTTGATTTCTGTATGTCCTACACTCTTCTACAGTGATCATGGGAGGAGAACTGTGTGGTTTTTGGGATCCTGCCACAGCAACTGCTCTAGGAACCATATAGGCCAGGTACTCATTCTTGCTTCCCTTTGGATGGGTGGGGGGTTGAAAATTGAGTGGGCAGGGGTCCTGAAACACTGTGGCAGGAAGGTGGGTGTGGTGGTCTGAACCAATGGCTTTGCTTGTTGCCTTGCTACAGGTCTGCCAGTGCAATGGGTGCAGACGGAACCCCCAGTCACAAGTGCCCAGCAGAACCAGAACCTGCAGGTCCGCAACCAGTGACACAGGGAGGATTTGGCAAGGGAGTTGCTTGGGGAGACCACGCAGTGTGTGGACAAGATCTGCAATGCCATTAACAGCATGACCAGGAAGCATAGGCAGCTGGTGTGGCAGAACACCATAGAACACAAGACCTTTGCTGCTGATGCCCACCTGGACCACCGGTGAGAGGACAGGTACTGGGCCCGCCTCTGGAAACATTTTGAGTTATTGGACACTGTGACTGAGTGAGCGGGCAAGGAAAAGACTGAAAGATGTAGGCAGAGTTCATTCAGCTCCAGAGCTCCCTGTTTGAGAATGTTGCTGCCATGACCATGAGCATTGTCGCTTATGGGCAGGTGCTATTTCCTAAACCCCACCAGCTGTTCACACACCCCTACGTGGAATCTAACCACCCACACTCCACATTCCATCCCTCAGGCAAAGCACCAAACTTTCTCTGCACTGTGGGTGACTCAGGGTAAAGGGAATGTGAACTGACTGAAGGAGAGCTAGTTGTGCTATACGAGGTTTGAATATTTAAAGAAGTGCACAGTGCCCTCATGCGTGGAGATGTTTTCTAACCCCCCTATGGTAATACAGAAGGTGACAGAGGGGGTAGGGTGTACAAGAGGTGCATGTTTGACTAGGGGTTTTATGCGAACTATTAGGGGTTTCCAAAACCACTGCAGATGAGACCCCAATAAAACTGTGTGCTGCTACCTGCCTGTTCATTGCTGTGAGCCATGGATGTGAGAAACCAGTTTGACAACATGCAAAGACTGATTGCTTTCAATTTCAGTTTTTAGTTTAGCTTTCAGTTCTTATTATAGGCACTCAATAAAGTATGCATTTTTCTCAATAAACTCAGCATTATTATTTATTTATTTTTAAAATTTAAAACATTTTTACCCCGCCCCTCCTGCCACTGGTAGCCCGGGGTGGCTAACAAAATCATCCATAAAAATACAATAAAATATATAAAACATTAAATACTAAAAACAACGATAAAAATAGGGAGATTAAAAAAACCAATTCCATACCACCCCCCACCCTCACACTTCTCTCTTGCCAAACGCCTGGTGGAACAGCCAGTTCTTACAATTCCTACAGAAACTTGGGAGGTCAGGGGCCAGACAGGCCCCTACCAGGAGGGAGTTCCAAAGGCATGGTGCAGTCACTGAGAACACCCTGTCTTGCATGGCCCCCCAGGAAACCCGAGGGACCTCCAACAGGGCACCCCCAGATGATCGCAGGGGCCAGTCCAGAACCTGAGGAGTGAAGCAGTCTCGCAAATAGGCAGGATCCAGACCATGTAAGGCTTTATAAGTCAAAACCAACACTTTGAATCGGACCTGGAAGACTATCGGCAGCCAGTGCAGAGCTCGGAGCACTGGTGTAATTTGCTCTCGGTGGCCCAGCCCCACCAGGAGCTGGGCCCCTGCATTCTACACCAGCTGCAGCTTCCAAGCCATTACCATAGGTAGCCCCACGTAGAGCACGTTACAGTAGTCTAACCAAGAGGTGATAAAAGTATGGATGATTGTGGCCAGATCCGAAACCAGCGGCTGAAGCCGCCACACCAGGTGTAACTGGCAGAAGGCACTCCTCACCACAGTCTCCACCTGGACATCCAGGCGGAGCTGCGCATCGAGGAGCACCCCCAGGTTCCGTACCTGGTAAGTCAGTGGAGGACAAACCCCCTCAATTGAGGGGGTCGCCATCTCCACCGGCTTACCCACTAACATCACCGCCGTCTTGTCAGGATCCAGTCACAGTCAATTAGATCTCATCCAGTCCCCCACAGCTGCCAGACACAGGATAAGCTCCGAGACAGCCGGGCCTGGGTCAGTTGAAAATGAGAGGTACAGTTGGGTGTCATCCGCATACTGATGACACCTCACCCTGTACTCCCTGATCACCTTGTGGAGCGGCTGCATGTACACATTGAACAGGAGAGGGGACAGAACCTCACATGGGAGGTCTCGGTGAAATGAAAAATAATCACCGAGCACCACCCGCTGAGTTCTCCCGGTCAGAAATGAGCAGAACCATTCAAAAATGATCCTGCCCACTCCTGCACTGTCCCGCAGGTGCGTCACCAACATCTCATGGTCAACGGTATCAAATGCAGCTGACAGATCTAACAGGACCAAAAGGGTCGATTGACCCTTATCCTTTTCACGGCGCAGATCATCGACCAAAGCCACTAATGCTGTCTCAGTGCCATGCCCTGGATGAAAGCCAGACTGCGAGGGGTCCAGATAACCCAGTGTGGTCGAGGTGCCCTTGAAGCTGCTGAGCCACTACCCATTCTATAACCTTCCCTAAAAAGGGAATGTTAGAGATAGGCCAATAACTGGCAGGGGAGTCAACGTCAAGTGAAGGTTTCTTGAGCAGAGGTGGTACCACCGCCTCTTTGAGGCAGGCCAGCACTCTGCCCTCCCACAAGGAGGCGTTGACCACCCCAGCCAGCAATGGCCCCATTGTCTCCCGGCACGTCTTAATCAGCCAGGACAGGCACGGATCTAATTAACAAGAGGTGGCTTGAACATTCCCCAACACCCTTGCCACATCAGCAGGTGTCACCTACTGAAACTGATCCCACAAAATCGGACAAGGCGGAGTTTCTACCACCTCTACCTCCTCCACTGTATTAAGTGCGACATCCAGGTCTTGGTGAATACAAGAGATTTTCTCCGCAAAATAATCCTCAAAAAGGTCACAGTGGGCAGATGATGATTCAACTCCGGGGTTGAGGGAAGCTGGACTGATCAGCCCCCATACAACCCGGAACAGCTCCGCCGGATGGGATTTTGTGGCTGCTATGAGGGGAGCAAAGAATTCCCTCTTTGCTGCCCACATAGCCATGTCATAGACTCGTAAACTAGCTCTATGCTGCAATCTGTCGGCTTCAGCCCGAGAACGACACCACTGTCGCTCCAACCACTGCCCCTCATGCTTCAGCACCCGCAGTTCCTTGGTAAACCAAGGAGGTCTGCAAAGCCTCCGCCTGGGCAACGGACACCTGGGAGCCATCTGATTGATGTCTTCTGTCAGCAAGGTGTTCCATAGCTTGATGAGGTCATCGATGAGACGGTCATCAAGGTCAGAGGGTAATTCCCCCAGAGCACCTAGGAACCACATGGGTCCAATAGCCTCCAGTGGCGGACCATCCTAATAGTTTCCGCACCCTTCCGGGGGCAGACATGTGCTAGAAAGGAGGTCTTCAGAAGGTAATGATTCATCCATGACTAGGGCATTGCTGATACCTCCCTCATTAACGGAGCACCCGCCTCAAGGCCAGTGCAAAACATGAGGTCCAAGGTATGTCCCCCAAGATGTATTGGGGCGATGACCCTCTGGGACAGGCCCATGGTGGCCATGAACTCATGCTCGGTTCCTCTGAGAACCGCATCGGCGTGAATGCTGAGGTCCCTCAAGACTATCATCTTCGGTTACCACAACACCACCTCTGACATGGCCTCTGCCAGAGCATGCAGGAAGGTCGCCGTACTGGTGGGTGCACGGAATACCAGCAGCACTCTCAAACTGTCCCCTTCCATATCAAACATAAGATGGAGACCTTCAATACCTACCATGGATTGCACTGGATACCTTTTCACAGACCACCCCTCTTTAAAAAGGTTAGCATAGCAAAAGGTTAGTTCCAACCACTAAGTGCTTGCAGGTATAAATACAAGTATAAACCTCCGTAGGTGGGGATAGCAGGTGATGGACCTCCTTCTGGAGTCCTACCCTGGAAGAAAGAAACAGCTGGGGCGGCTTCTTCTTTCCATGATTCGCCACAACTGTGAGAATCATCATAGAGGGTGAGATAATGGGTGTTTTCGGACAATAGCCTCCTCACAATCCGAACAAAAACTCATTAGGTCTGGGGCTAGGTGAGCTTCCTCTGGGAGGAAGTTCCACAGCCAAGGTCCAGCCACCGAGAATGCCCTCTCCATAGTGGCCCCCTGATTTCCTTGGGGGAACCTCCAAGAAGGTGCCCCCATAGGACCGCAGGGGCCGATTGAGGACCTGGGGAGTAAGGTGGTCCCACAGATAGGTCGGGCCGAGGCTGTGTAGGGCTTTAAAGGTGAGAACCAACACCTTGAATTGGGCCCGGAAGAAAATAGGCAGTCAGTGCAGAGAACGAAGCACTGGTGTAATGTGCTCCCAGCGACCTGACCCCGTAAGGAGCCAGACCACCACATTCTGCACCAGCTGCAGCCTCGGGACCATCACCAGGGGTAGCAGAGGTTGTAGGGAGCCAGGGACGCCGAACAATAGACTCTAATTAGGACACTTACCTGACAGCTGAGCCGGGGAGTGGAGCAGGGGTGGAGCCTGAGCCTTGAAAAGGAATAAAAGTTCCAGTGAGCCCACGGCAGCGCCGAGGTTGCGGGGAGCCAGGGACACCAAACAATAGACTCTAATTAGGACACTTACCTGACAGCTGAGCCGGGGAGTGAGCAGGGGCAGAGCCTGAGCCCTGAAAAGGAATAAAAGTTCCAGTGAGCCCATGGCAGCACCGGGGCATGCCCCGAAGGGCTGCGCGCACAAGGGCATGCCCTTTTGCACGTCCTTCGGCGTGTCTAGGAGCAGGAGCTCAGACTCTAACAATTCTTGTATGCGTTTGATGCTCCAAGGATTTATAAATTGACCTCTGTAATCCAAGGGGCTCCTGGGTGTGAGTGGGGCATGACGGGTTGGAGCTGGTGAGTAGCTATTTTTCAATTTGTTGAGTGCTGGGCTGAATAGGTTGGATAGAGGACGTTAGAAGTATTAGTAATGGATAAGAAACGAGGGAGGGTGCCTTCTTCTGTCTCCTCTTCGGAGGAATTACCAGCTAAAATTAGCAGGTCTAAGTCTCAAGTAGCAGTAGGAGGAGTAGATTGCCCTCATATGCTAAGTCCTCAATTGTACGAATGTAAAGAGGGAGGCGAAGATAAGA
>QEPC01009848.1:221931-237991 GCA_003113815.1 Sphenodon punctatus | reverse complement strand
CCCAGTAAAAAGCAGAGCAGCAGCGGGACACCCCCCCCCAGTAAAAAGCAGAGTGGCAGTGGGACACACACACCCCCAGTAAAAAGCGGAGTGGCAGCGGGACACCCCACCCACCCAGTAAAAAGCAGAGTACGCAGCCCCCCCAGGAGAACACCACCCCCCAGCCACCTACTTACCTTATGCTGGAGCGGCAATCCCTGAGTGGCGGCGGCGGAGGCAGCAGTGGTGGAGGCAGCAGCGGCGGAGGCGATCCCTGGGCGGCAGAGGCGAAGGCAGCAGCAGCAGCGGGACACCCCCCCCACCCAGTAAAAAGCAGAGCAGCAGCGGGACACACCACCACCACCCAGTAAAAAGCAGAGCGGCAGCGGACACACACCCCACCCAGTAAAAAGGCAGAGCGGCAGCGGGACACCCCACCCACCCAGTAAAAAGCAAAGCGCGCAGCCGGAACCCCCCCCCAGGAGAACCCCCCCCAGCCACCTACTTACCTTATGCTGGAGCGGCAATCCCTGAGTGGCGACAGCGGAGGCAGCAGCGGCGGCAGCGGAGGCAGCAGTGGCGGCATGATCCCTGGGCGGCGGAGGCGAAGCAGCAGCGGCAACGGTGATCCCTGGGTGGCGGAGGCTAAGGCAGCAGCAGCGGCGGTGATCTCTGGGCGGTGGAGGCAAAGGCAGCAGCGGCAACGGTGATCCCTGGGTGGCAGAGGCAGCAGCAGCGGTGATCCTGGAGCACAGTCTCAAGTGGATCCAAGACCAAGTAGGTGGCATGTGCTGATGCAACTTGCTTTATAAAGGCCACGCAAGCCCCTGATTGGCTTGTGGCCTGAATAAAGCAGGTCCTGGATTGGCTCGATGCCAAGGAAGGGAAATCCCATGGGGATTTCCCCAGTTTCTATGAGAATCCTGCCTAGGGCAGGATTCTGCACAAATCCCATGAATTGCGGGAGCGCAGAAGACTCGGGGCCCTGATTATGCTGAAATAATCTTTGCTGTTATGGAGTAAGTGATATACAGTGCTCTTGGAATGAAAAAACGGAACCGAACACACAGCCATTTCTCTTCAAAACAATAAACCAGAGGTGCAAATCATCCAGGGTGAAGCCACATGAGCTTCAGGGGCCTGATTCCCATGCGGCCCTGTGGTAGGCAAGCACAGCCGCCACACTGTGGGGCCAACATGGGGAGCTGGACAGACGGGTGCTGCCTCAAGTGCCTCCACCCCCCCGCTGGGCACCTGGACTGCTGTTGAAACTTCTGCCACAGCTAGAGTGGGCTGAGGGACCAGCCACACAAGCAGACACCCGACCCTGCCGTGACTCCCTGCCTTGGCCCAACCAAATTTCCGCCCTCAGCTGTGATGTGACAATGCATGATGGATGACAGTGTCCACTGCTCAAAGCCCTGCTGCGGAGCTCGCCGCACAGCAGCATAGAAGGGGCCCAGGCACATGGGAAGTCACTCCTTGAGCAGCCTTACTCCATATGGGGTAAGGGATGCATTCTCAGACTTCTCCTGAGGATGCAGAGCATAACAGTCAGCTGCTCAGCCCACCACATGGTGGGGGGAACATCTGGCGGCAGCCTGCAGTCACACAATGCACTGCATCATATGGTCTGACTGCCCAGACCGGGTTAAGGCTGCCCAAGGAGTAGTAGCCTGCCCAGGGCATCTTGTGTGGCTGCACCCCTCGTTACCTCATCCAGTGACAAGTGAAAATTATCTGGGCTGTCTCTGGTCCTCCTACATTGGGATTTTTAAAAATAACGTTACTAAATATCTGTTCTCAATTAAAACTCACAGGCAAGATTGGGATGTCTACACTCCACAAATAGTCCAGGCTCTGTCAAAACAGTGCCATAATTCTCATTGACTTCAGTGGAGCCAGGATTTCACCTTATACTTGTATAAGGTCCCTCATGAGAGACTCTTGAGAAAATTAAAAAGTCATGGGATAGGAGATAGTGTCTTACTATGGATCAGAAACTGGTTAAAAGACAGAAAGCAAAGGGTTGGACTAAATGGTCAGTTTTCACAATGGAGAGATGTAAAAAGTGGTGTGTCTCAGGGATCTGTATTGGGACCAGTGCTGTTTAATGTATTAATTAATAATTTGGAAAAGGGTTTTAAGAGTGAGGTGATCAAATTTGCAGACGACACCAAGTTATTCAAGGTAGTTAAAACACGAGCAGACTATAAGAAACTGCAACAGGCTCTTACGACACTGGATGCCTGGGCATCTAAATGACAAATGAGATTTAATGTGGACAAGTGCAAAGTGATGCATGTAGGGGAAAATAATCCAAACCATGCGTACACAGTGCTTGGTACTAAGCTAGGAGTTACCACTGGATCTGGGGGTGGTTGTGGAGAATACAATGAATCCACAGTGCAGTGCGTAGCAGCCGTCAAAAAAGCAAACAGATTGTTAGGAATTATTTGGAAGGGGATAAAGAATAAAACTGAGACTGTCATAATGCCGCCATACAAATCAATGGTGCGACCGCACCTGGAATATCGTGTGCAGTTCTGGTCGCCCCATCTCAAAAAAGACATAACTGAACTAGAAAAGGTACAGAGAAGGGCAACAAAAATGTTCAAGGGTATGGAAGGACTCCTGTATGAGGAGAAGCTTGGTAGGTTGGGGCTCTTCAGTTTGGAGAAGAGATGACTGAGAGGAGATATGATAGAGGTCTATAAAATCATGAGTGGTGTGGAACTAATAAACATGGAACAGTTATTTACCCTCTCAGCTAGTACTAGAACTAGGGGCCACTCCATGAAACACAGGGGTGACAAGTTTAAAACAAATAAAAGAAAATATTTTTTCACTCAGCGTATAATTGGGTTGTGGAATCTACTGCCAGAGGCTGTGGTAAGGGTCAGTACTATAGCTGAGTTTAAAAGAGACTTGGACAAGTTTCTGGAAGATAGGTCCATTAGCAGCTATTAGCCAGACAGGATCAGGGAACATGACGGGAGCTGGGGGAAAGAACAGGGAATCTATCCCCCATTGTGACCTGTTGGGTGATTCTCCCAAGTCACCATGATTGGCCACTGTCAGAGACAGGATTCTGGGCTAGATGGACCATTGGTCTGACCCAGTATGGCACTTATGTTCTTATGTTAACCTTGAATCACAAGGATGTATATCCCTTATTTGTTTTTGAAAGATGACTTCATCCTGTATTTATATAAATCTAGTGTCCCAGGAGTTTCTAGTTTTTATGTATGTCCTACATTTATTTTAATTTATGTATAGTATTTGGGGGAGGCGGGGGGTGATGGGTATCTTGGCCCCCCCATGGAACCCTTCCAGGAAAACACGTACCCTAAAGATCTTGTTAGGGCTTTCTCTTCTACTGAGGAGCAACCCAGATCATCACAGGGTGTGAGACAGGGCACCTCGGAGGAGGGGAGAAGGGAATGGAGTACTCACCACACCAAATCCTTACGTACACTCGTTCTTGGGACTAGGGATGGACATGTGAAATATCCAGGAATAGTCCTGTGGATACCAGGGGAGATGGGACTACTGTGAAAGGAGAATGGGTGGGGGGGGCTTGGGGGTTCATGTACTTGGGGAAGGGCACTCACTCTAGGGATGGTGAAGGAGGGGAAGTGGGGGAAGAGGCACACACTCTTTCGCTCTTCCACACCTGTGGAATCCTCACACTTACTATCACACAGGTTCACGCACACTTGCTTCACTCTGTTGTTCACACACACACACACACACACACACACACACACACGCATAAGCACCCCCCACCCACAAAACACGAGTCAATGATACCGATCCAGACACAGATCGAAACCAAGGGCCAGCTTCTCACAAGCGATTACCGGCGGGGAGTAGAAGTCCCATCTGTTGCTTTATCCTTTTCCACCTCCTCCAACCCAGGTGCTGCGCTTTCTCAGCCTAAGCCACATCCCCCATCAGTACGACCGAGCATCCTCCCTGCTTGTCAAGGCCGTGCCTCTGTAAGCGTGCGCTGTGCCATGACTGGGACCCCTTTTCCTAAGCAACCTGAGGAGCGCGTGCTGCGTTGCCCATGGAGTTGTGCATCATGGGGCCACACCTCCTCGTCTCCTCCTCATGGGACTTCACGGGTCTCAGCTGCCCGGCAACCTGCCGTGCCATCCACTGGGTCGGGGCCATCTGTCCAGCCCAATGCCACCCCAGATGAGCTCTGACAGTACACCCGCCCCCCCGGTCCAAACCCCCTCCCAGCCAGGGAGGGAGGTCCCGGCTTGGCAGGGTGGTGTTGGTGGAATAAATGAAGGAGTCGAGGGGCATGTATGTTGAGTCTCGGCTCCCAGGAGCGCTTGGCCAGGCCAAAACCTTTCCAGTTCACCAAATACTGAAGGCAGTCCCTGAGGATCCTAAAATTGAGGATAGCAGCAACCTCATATTCGGGACATCCTTGGACTAAAGGGGAGCAGGAGGGGGTGCATGATTGGGAAACAAAGGGGGTGTATGGCCTTCAATAGGGTTACATGAAACGTGGAATGAAAGTGACAATGCGAAGGCAGATCTAAGGTATAGGTGATATCATTAAGCTTTGCCTTGATTGGGAACGGACTCATATACGCATTGTCAAGTTTAGCTGATGGGCGTAGTGTAGGATAGTTTCGACGTCTTACCAACACAAAGTCCCCAATGTTGAACTTCGAGGTGGTTTGGCGATGCCTGTCCGCATATTTTTGTATTGTTTACGTGCTACAGTTATATGACTCCGTCATTGCCTTTTTCTGTACCCTTTGTATCTGTTGGACCATGGCCCCCGCTGCTGGCACATTGGTAGCGGGGAGGTCTGTTAAACAAAGTTGTGGATGAAACCCGTAGGTTTACATGAAAGGGAGAAGTATCCAGCACAGCATGGACAGTATTGTTATACTCAAATTCTGCAAGTTGCAGATACAAGATCCAATCATCCTGCAAAAAGTTCAAAAAACATCGAAGGTACTGTTCCATGGTCTGATTGATGCGTTTTCCTTGTCCGTTGGCTTGGGGGTGATAAACGGTGGTAGGGCTTACACAGATGGTCAAGGTTTGAAAAAGACCCTTCCAGAATTTAGCTATAAATTGGGGACCTCTAGCTGAGACTATTTCTTGAGGCAGTCCATATAGGCTGACGACATGCTGACATGAGTGTGGTGGTCTGCTGAGAAGTGGGTTGACCTTTACAAGGAATAAAACGAGCCATCTTTGTGAAATAGTCCACTACCACCAGAATGGTATTGTGTCATTCCAACGGTGGTAGCTCGACCACAAAATCCAAGGCTATCTTTTGCCAAGGATCTCATGGTACTGAAGTTACTTGGAGAAGTCCCACAGGAGAACAACAAGGAACTTTGGTACGTGCACAGGTTGTACATCCTTTCACATACTTGGAAACATCCTTCCATAGCCCTGGCCACCAGAAACGGCGGAGGATTGAAGTTAATGTTCTTCATTCTCCTGTGTGTCCAGCCAGTGGGGAATCATGATGAGCCCATAGGATATGGGGTCTATACTTAGATGGAATGACCACTCTGTCACTATGATAGTAAAGTCCATGTCTTTGTAGGTAAGACTCTTTAGGGAGTTCATGGCGACTACTCTCACTGAGTTGTTGTCATGAAGGAAGGGTAGCAGGAAGGACATTAGGAGCAAGGAGGAGGCCTTCAGTTCGTTTGGGTTCTTCTTCTTTAGTGTAACATCTAGATAAGGCGTCATCTAGAACATTGCTTGTTCCTGGTCTGTATTTTATCATGAAGGAAAGGTGGGAAAAGAAGAGGGCCCATCAAGCATGTTGGGCATTGGTAATATGAGCGGATTGCAGGTACATCAAATTTTTATGGTCTGTAAGCACTAAGATAGGATGAGTAGCACCTTTGAGATAATGCCTCCACATCTTGAAGGCTGTCTTTATCGCTAAGAGTTCTTTATCCAGAATGGTATAATTATTTTCTGCTGGGGTCAGTTGGCAGGAACAAAAGACACAAGGAAAGCGCTTAGTCCCAAAGCTTCTCTTTTGAGTCAGCACCACACCTATGGCTTGATTGAATGCATCCGCTTCAATTACGAAAGGCTGCGTTATGTTAGGGTGTTGAAGGATGGGGGCTGTAGTAAAGGCCCTTTTTAGTGTTTTGAATGCTTGCTGTTGCCTGGGACCCCATGCATAGGGAATCCCTTTCTTTAGCAGCTGGGTAAGAGGAAGTGTGATCTGTGCATAGCATCGATTATACTGTCTATAGTAATTTGTGCTACCCAAAAAACATTGGAGGGGTTTAACAGCTGTAGGGGGCGGGGGGGCAGGGGTGGTCATTTCAGAATGGCCTCTACTTTCTGGGAGTCCATTTTGGTGCCGTGGGGAGAGATAACAAAACCCAAAAAGGAGACAGTAGATGCATGAAACACCAATTTTTCCAGCTTGCAATAAAGTTGATGCTTCTGCAAGTGCAGAAGGACTGTGCGAATGTGTTGAACGTGGATGTCTCGGGACGAGGAGAATATCAAGATATCATCTAAGTAGGTGACAACATAGATGTCTAAAATGTCTTGGAAGATATCAGTAATGAAATGTTGGAAGGTAGCTGAAGCGTTGGCTAATCCAAACGGCATCACCAAGTGTTCGAAATGCCCATATCGTGTGCTGAAGGCTGTCTTCCACTCATCTCCCTTTCGGATTCTAACTAAATTATAAGCCCCCTGAAGGTCCAGTTTGGTGAATATTTTGGCTCCTCTGAGACAATTGAGCAAATCAGAGAACAATGGCAGGGGGTACCTGTTCTTGATAGTGAGAGCATTAAGCCCTCAATAGTGTATGTAAGGGCGAAGTTTCACTTCTTTTTTTGGAACAAAAAATATGGGGGCTCTGGCGACAGGGGATGCAGAGTGGTGAATAAACCCTTTGGCTAAATTTTCATTTAAGTATTCTTAAAGTGTGGCCAATTCTGCGGTGGGGACAGGGAGT
Organism: Sphenodon punctatus; assembly: GCA_003113815.1. NCBI lineage: Eukaryota > Metazoa > Chordata > Lepidosauria > Sphenodontia > Sphenodontidae > Sphenodon > Sphenodon punctatus. Next base: position 231,033 of record QEPC01009848.1, on the reverse strand, counting down.
AAATCCTCCCATATGGTGGTTTGGCCCCCAGGATCAAGTAAAATCATAGGGGTGGGGTGGAGGTAACCCAGTTGCCTTGATGGGACTAAATACCTCCATCAGATCGGTATATTCGTGGGGAATGGAAGGGCTTGGGAGACGTCCCAGAAGGTGGTTTGTGGGACAAGACCGGTTGCAGTGTACCTGACAATATGGGGAATTAAATTTTACTTCTGTTTGTCACCAATCCACGATGTGGTTATGCAGAAGGAGCCAAGAATGTCCCAGAACTTCTGAAAACAGGGGAGAGGATATCAAACTGCAACTGCTCTGCAAGGCTGCCTATGTGACAGATTAGTGAGGGAGTACAGGAGGTAATAGAGCCTGACATTAATGGAGATCCATCGATAGAGCAGACAAGGTCTCTAGTCTTCTTTGCCTTCCCAGGAATCTCATGACGGGTAGCATAGGATATGTTGAGAAAGTTCCCTGAGGTCCCCAAATTGATTAAGGTCTTCACTATTACAGACCTTGTTGTACTTAGTATTATGGTAATAGGCACATACAGATGTAATGGGCCTACTTGTGAGAGAAACCTGAGTGGAGGGGTTGGAGGCAATGCCTGAAAAGGTGGCTTATTCACTGGGAGGTCCCCTGCTGGTCCTGGTGCACCTCATTTCCTAAATTTCCTAGTTGAGATGGTTTCACTGGATGGCCTCTGGCAAAAGGCCTGCCTTGACCACAGTAAAAGTATAAACACCCTTGACGTCTCCTTTCTCTCTCCTCTGGGCTTAAGGGTCCTCTACTTGCTCTTATTTGCATGGGTTCTATCCCTGTGGTTCCCTCAAGGGTGGAATTAGGGGGTAGGGATCGGATAGGACACGGGGTCTACTCCCCTAATATGATCCCGTAACTGTCCTTCCTTTGCTCTGCTAGCCACTCATCGATATGAATGGTCAGTGTCACTAATTCACTTAAGATTCCGGGAGGGGCCACATACGCAAGTTGATCTTTAAGCTCGTCCTGGAGACCGTGCCGGAAGAACACTCCAAGTACTCGTCACTCCATCCTAGATCAATGGCTAGCTTTGGAACTGGATTATATATTCAAGCAAGGGGGGGTTTGCTCTGTTTTAAATGTAGAATGGTCTGCTCCGCATCTCTAATGTGATAGGAACTTAAATTCTCGTAGAAAACCCTCATAATCCCCAAATAAGGGACTATTGGTTGTCAGGAGGGGTGTCGCCCAATCCAGGGCCAGACCCCCCAGGAACCCTATTATGTAGGCCACTTTGGTTTGGTCAGTGGCATACATGCGGGGTTGTGTTTGAAAGGTCAAGGCACACAGGGCCAGGAAGCCCTGACATTGCCTCTTGTCCCCATAAAATTATCTGGTTTAGGTACCTTGGGCTCCATAGGCAATGAGGCTGGCAGGGGAACCACCAGAAGGAGAGGGACCACTGGTCTCAAGTCCTTGACAGCAGGAGGGGGTTGGAGGAGCAGGACACCCCTTAGACTCTGTTCCTGCCTTTTCCATAAATTCTTTACTTCTAGGGCTAGGGATTGCACAGTTCGGATCATCTCCACCAATTCTGATGCTGACTCCATTATGGGGAATTGTTTTAATGCCGGTAATACTGTCAGGGAGGTAGGGTAGAGAAGAAGGAAGCCAAGTCCCAAGTCCCCGCAACCCCCAACCGTTCTCCCCTTGACCCAGGGGCGGCTGGTGGGTTTTGAGGTTGGATGGGAAGTAAGGTCGGCCGCCCTGCCAGTGGCAAAACCGCTGGTGGGCCAGCGAGCCTAGGAGCAGAGCCAGGGCAATGGTAGGTGGAGGCAGGGCAATGGTAGACCAGTGGCATGGCATAACCCAGCTGTAAGGAGTTCCCAGGGTTAACATTGGATGGACATTACATTACTTAATGCTGTGTGAAGCACTGCCACCAGGGGATAGAGAACCCTCTTATTGGCAGAGCATTTAGTAGGTGAGGATAGCGGTTAGGTGGGTTTTTGGGATGTGGGTAGGGGGATTTAGGGGATTTTATTGTATTATTTTGTATTTTTACTATTTTTCTCTTTGTGCTTTTGTTTCTGTAAACCGCCCTGAGTCTTTGGGGAGGGGCAGGGTATAAATTCTGATAAATATAAGAGATTACGGTCTTGTGCAAGTGTGCAGAGAGGGGATTAATTGGAATTAAATTCACCCCCTTAGTCAGTGACCCATGTTCACTGTGGTTTCCCCATTGCTGCTAATGAACGAAATACAGTGAACACTGTCCCTGCCCTTAGTCAATTCAAGTTCATTTTCCCACATAGACAGAAATTTAGTTAATTGCATCTCTCTCAGCAGAACAATTCTCTGTCTGAACCTCACCACAGACTAGCCACTAGTCTCTCTCTTCTTTCCAGACCTGTTTATTAACAAAAAACTTTTACAAACTTGTTGTCACACCTATGAACAACAAGTGCAGCGTTTCTAGCAATTTCATTTAGGCAGGCTATTCAACTCCTGGTTTAAAAGCATACAGTCACAACCTTAAACCTCACTTACAAGCAGTTTTAGCAAAGATCCACAGAACAGACAAAGCTTTCCCCCAAAACCACACGTAAACCAGAAACCAAACTACAATGAGGCACCTTAATTTAGGCAGGTGAAGTTCACAGGTTAAAATGTGAATATATTCACAGGTTAAAATGTGTCCCCACTTGTCACACCTGTGAACAACAAGTGCAGCGTTTCCAGCAATTTCATTTAGACAGGCTATTCAACTCCTGGTTTAAAAGCAGACAGACAAGTCACAACCTTAAACCTCACTTACAAGCAGTTTTAGCAAAGATCCACGGAACACAAAGCTTTTCCCCAATCTGCGCAGGTTTATTCCCAGGGCCCTATCATCATGCACAGATATATAAAAAACAGAAAACCACACATAAACCAAACCAATCCATTTAAAAAGCTAGGGATGGGTGAACGCGGTTCGGAGTTCGGACCCAACTCAGTCTGTTCGGACATCTGGACCGAACTTCCAAACCAAACTCTCGAATGACCGAACAGTTTGGTGTGTTCAGATGAGTTTGGGGGCAGGAAAAACCTTTTTTCAGGGCCAAAAATTAGGTTTTGGTTTCATTTTCGTTTCATTTTCAGTTTTGATAGTGCTATTTTTGACTGTTCGGCCAAGTTCGGCCAACCCGAACTTGGCTGAACCGAACCATCGAACCTGAACTCGGGTTTCGAACTGAACGACTGAACATCCGAACCGCAGTCTGTTCGCCCAACCCTACTAAAAGCCAGAAAACCACACGTAAACCAAACCAATTCATATAAAAACCAGAAAACCACACATAAACTAAACCCATTCCCACAAGCCCCCAAAGGCATCCAGAGACCCCCCCATGTCCCCCCACTCTCCGTATTCCCCCACTCCCCCACCATGTCTCTGTGTGCCCCCACCATGTCCCTGTGTAGCCCCACTCCCACCTGTGCTTCCACTCCCCCCACCATGTCCCCGTGTCCCCATGTGTCCCCACTCCCCGCACCATGTCCCTGTGTGCCCCACCAGTCTGTCCCTATCCACCCCTCCCCCCATTCCCAGTCTGTCCCCATCCACCCCTCTGCCCATTCCCCAGTCTCTCCCAGTCCAAAGTACCCCTCCCTCTCCAGCGCCATTCCCTCCCCAGTTTCTCTACCCCCCACCCTGGCCCCACAATTTACTCACTACTCTTCAGGCAGCACCGCAGGATGATCCAGGATCATGGCGCGCACCGCTGTTCAGTTCTTCTTGGGCCTGGGAGCTGCCACCAGCTCTTAGGCTCCCCCTCCCTCCCAGAGTCGAGTCAAAGTTTGACTCAGTGGGAGGGAGGAGGGAGGGAGGGGGAGCCTTAAGGTGCTGTGTGGTAGCTCCCAGCCGCCCCCCCCCCGCACAGCCCACGGTAGTCTGACCCGGGCGCCTACTGTGTTGTGTTAGGCTTTGTTAGCGATTGACATTTTTGTTTTATTAAACCTGTTTTCTTTTTACTAGTTCTGCCTTAATGGCTGTTTTTGATACAAGGATAAAGAATTATTGCAAGCCCAGAGATGTGAAAGATATAATTTGCACTATGGAAGTGATTGTAAAATGGACAAAGTTTATATAGCTAAAGTTTGGCTGAATAAGGCTGTTCTATTAAGCTGGTGTCATAGGATGACCTTCTTTGCTTGTGTGTTATGTATATTACATGTTTTGCTTGTATGTATTCTAATTTTAAATGGCTATGGCGAAAGCTAATTTGCCAAATAAACTGCTACTACTGTGTTGTGCCCAGATATGGACTTTTAGCCTGCGCTACCTCTGCAATGAAATAGTGCTCCCTGCGACACTATTTCATTGCTGGGTTCCCTTTATGCAGTATGGACGGCGCTTCTAGCCGCCCATTCCGCATAAAGGGTAGAACGCCTTTTGTCCCTGAAGGCTTCCTTAGGTGTCCTAAGGAAGCCTTTGGGGTGTGGGTGTGTGTGATTCTCACCGGTTGTGTGCGCACGCAACCGGTGAGAATGGAGAAGGAGGGGAAGTGATGGAGGGGAAGGCACACGCTCTTTCACTCTTGCACACCTCTGGAATCCTCAAACTTACTATCACACAGTTTCACCCACACTTGCTTCACTCTGTTGTTCACACACACACACACACTCACTCACAGAAGTATAAGCACACACCCACACATAAAACACGAGTCAATGATACCGCTCAAGACACAGATCCAAAACCAAGGGCCAGCTTCCCACAAGTGATTACCGGCGGGGAGTAGAGTGAAACCAAGCGTCCTCCCTGCTTGTCAAGCCCACGCCTCTGTAAGCATGTGCTGTGCCATGGCTGGAACCCCTGTTTCTCAGCAACCTGAGGAGCGCATCCTGCGTCGCCCCCGGAGTCGTGTGTCCTGGGGCCATGCCTCCTCGTCTCCTCCTCATGGTGCTGCATGAACCTCGCCCACCTGGCAATCTGCCTCGCCCTCCACCAGGTTGGGGCCACCCACCCAGCCCAATGCCACCCCAGGTGAGCTCTGACACTATTGTGTGGGGTGCAGGGCCACCACAGTCTGGTTTCAATTGAGGCAGAAATAGTAATTGGAGACACACACATTTATGGCTGGAGATACATCAGTTCTGTAGGACACAAAACATCATTTCCATATACCTACCCTGACCAGGAGAAGTTAGTCACTCACAAGTATGACAATGTAAAAAGATTAACTAGTTTGCACTTTGTTGTGGCTGGTAAAATGAGCTTTTCCTAAGAAAGTAAAAAATAAAATTGTACTGTGTATATAGACACATATATCACTAAAAAAGATAGCCTTAAGCAGAGATGCCACTCACATTTGCAAGATTGTTTCTCCAAAGCCCTATACTTCTTAGTCGACAGATGTCTGTAAACCACACAGCACATCTGGAGTGGATGGTTTTGTAGCTGAGCAGGAGAGGAAGGCTTTAAAACCTAGGGAAGGAGACTTAACGAACAGAGAGCCCCACGAGGACTAAAGAGTTAGCTAAAATAAAGTAGGGGGAAGCATGGAGCATTTCATTAACAGAGAAAGAGCTATATAGCCTAGAGCTGTGCATGGAGCTGAGTATTTGTATTTGTATTTATATCTGTAGGTGTATTCGTGCGTTTAGTATTTGCATTTTTATCTTTCCCTGTGTTCACTGCATTTCCCCCATCACTGCCAATGTGGAAAACACAGTGAACACAGGTCCCTGCATATGGGTTATTTTGATGCAGAAATTCCATGAGGCTCTGCCAGTTTGACAGGCCGATAAGGAAAGTAAAATGCAGTCAAAACTGCTGCCAAGACTGCTACCAGTTTTAAAAGGGAAGCACTGGTTTGGGGAAGTGTGGAGAATACGGTTAGCTTGATGGGGAGGTTGTTAGCCTGGGTAGTGTGAAATGGGACATGAGTCTGGGTCAGGGAGATTGATGGCTTGAAGAAGAGTAAGGCAGCATATGGTTGGTTTGGCAGTGGGGAGAATAGAACCCGTGGAGTTTCTGGCTTGGGGAGGAGGAATTGGGCATGGTTCTCGCTTAGGGTGTGTGGTTTCTGTCTCAGAGGGAAGTCATTGGCCTGTGGAAATGGGGTATGGGGTTGGCGGGGGGGGGGCGGGATTGTCTCTGGCTTGTGGGAGGGGTTGCTGGCTTGAGAAGGGAGGAATGAGACCTCCAAGGACTCACCATTCTCCTTGGCTGGTCCAGCCAGAGCTCTGTTGGGCTGACCTGGCTACAGTGCTGGAAACTGCAGTTCTGAGACAGCAAAGTCAGAGAGCAGACCAGCTCCAAGCTGGATATGTGCTGCAGTTTTGGGGGTGCAGTTCAAGACCCTGAGTGCTATGTTTTTCAGGAAATGTTGAGTTTACTTGAAACCCAAATATACAGACCTAGTATTCTCCTTTTCAAATATGTAAGCCAAAGGGGGACTTGGGGGTTTATTCTGGTTTTATCAAGACTTGAATGCAGAACCCTAATCTAGCCCATGCAGTTTGTGTTAAAGTTGGGAGAGTTAAGCAAATCATTGTATGGATTTTGATGGGAGGGGATGCTCTCAAAGGCATAGCACCAAAACCACAGGGTCCTCCATGACTTCACAAATAGGACTGGTCCTGATCTCAAGCTTCTGATCCAATTAATTGCATCATTCCCAGAGGCATCAATGCTTTCCAAACATGTTGCTTGCCTCAGCTTCTTCATGGATCTTGATCTAAAGGTTATGGCTAATTATAACATTGACAGAACTTGAGGAACTAAATCAAGAGCCTGGGTTAGCTGCCAAAGCAGGCATCAGTTCCCTAGAAATGCTCATTGCAGAGCCTCCTGTCAAATTCATCCTCCCTGAAAGCATTGTTAGGAAAAGAGGTATGGGGAAGGTACATTATTTCTCTTTATTTTAAAAAGAGAGATTATTATAAGAGCTGCATTTGCTATGCATGGGGGACTAGATAAAGGTTTTAAAAGTTCAGGTTAGTTTAGTTAAAATCAGAAAGTCAGGCTCTCATATGAACGTCTCTCACCTGGAAACCTCATGATGGGGGGTTTGGGGACATTTTTATTGCTTCCTGATTGTGTAATGACTATTCCAGTACTCTGAGGCTGCTTTTAGGTGAGTGGGTCACCATTGTGCGACCTGCTCGCATGATATTTCAAAATCATGCGATGCGGGATTTTGAAATATCACGCGAGTGGGTCGCGCGATGGTGACCCGATCATCTACAAGCGGCCTAACTTCCTGCGCTTTTTGTACCCTGAAAGGAATGTCAGCATACATGCAAATTAGATAGAAGTTTGAACACCCATTTTAAAACTCCAAAATAAATCTGAGATCCTTTCCAGAATGAGGTGAATATACAAACCAGTCACATCAGGATTTTGTACATGCTCGGTACAGGGGGGAAATGTATTTGGATCTCTGGTGAAATGCAGACAGGATCATATTTTTGTCCACATTTCATCAGAGCGATAGGAATGTGACTCCATTACTTTTGCCTTGCTTCTAGACCATAGGGTCATTAACAGTTTTAAGTATGTAGCATCCTTATTTGGATTAGAGACTGCTCTTTTGAGTTTATCTATTACTGTATCTGTCCTGTATTATCTGTACATGCCTGGAATTGGAAAAGGGCCCTGTGTGGCATGACAGTTTGCATGCTGTCACCAAACAAATCAGTCCAATAAAAAGTGTCATCTGAACTTCTTTGTTTTTCCTCCATCCATCAATGTTATTGTCAATAGGAGCTGAGCCATTGGTTTTAATGGATGGAGGATTGCACCTACAGTTTCTTTGGGCCTATTTCAAAGTGACATGTAGCTTGTGTTGCACCATTTCCCACTGTTCAGAGTTAGACATTCTGGCCTTCATTTTCAGAGTTGTTGAAAACCCACCACTGACTTCAGCTACAGTTTTGGATGCTCCGCACCCCTGGTATCTGGTCCAGGTTCCACCATGTGTAAATTTTAAAAAAACCTAAAATAGACGCACCCAAAGACTGCGCTGAGACCTCAGATATATGGCCTCTATATAACTATAGAAGTCTCAACAACTATAGTTGGGCCAGAATTCTCTGGCTCGTTCAATCTCACACCACTCTTCTAGTGGCATAAAACCACATTCTCAGTGTTGTGGGAAATCCTTAACACTTTCTGTGACCCCAAGATAATCTGTTCTCTGCCACCCCACCCAGTATAGGGGGTGGGCTATTGAAATGCAGGGAAATGAGTGAATGCGTCACTACTGAAAAAGACAAATACAGATTAGAGAACGAGAGGTGACGGGGGGGAAGGGTGTTGTGTGAATGAAACCTAAGTCCTCTATGGCTCTGGTGTAAATGGATGTATGCAAACCAGTGTGTGAAAATCTCAAACTGACCAGATTTTCAGTGCTGGTAAATACCCCAAAAGTCAGCACACCACATCCGAGCTGCTCCCTATACATCTGAGTCTGTTCAATATAGGAATTAGATTTGCACATGTACAATATGGGTGCTGTCATTTTGTACATGTGCACTGCAGGGTGCAGAATTGGGTCACTCACCCTGCAGTCAGAACCTTGGGTGGAATTCCTCTGTGGCTTAAATTTGGGACAGAATTCCGTCCAACATTCTGAAAATGTAGAAAATCTCCAGAGACAAAGTTGTTTGAATGCTATCTTTTATTGGACTAACAGCTGTTGATGGAAATAAGGAAGCATTCGGCCACACACGGCCCTTCCTCAGGCATGCAGTGTAGGCAGTAGAAATATATAAAATGAGCAAATGTAGGGCAGAGGTATATATTAGGAGTCATGGAATAGGTGAGAGTGGCTAGGACAAGGTAGCAGGTGGAGACGGGGGAAAAGAGAGAGAGAGAACATAAGAACATAAGAAGTGCCATACTAGGTCAGACCAATGGTCCATCAAGCCCAGCATCCTGTCTCTGACAGTGGCCAATCACAGTGGCTTGGGAGAAGCACCCAACAGGTCACAATGGAGGATCCATTCCCTGTTGTTTTCCCTCAGCTCCCATCATGTTCCCTGATCCTGTCTGGCTAATAGCTGCTAATGGACCTATCTTCCAGAAACTTGTCCAAACCTCTTTTAAACTCAGCTATAGTACTGGCCCTTACCACA
>QEPC01009848.1:204836-216332 GCA_003113815.1 Sphenodon punctatus | reverse complement strand
CCATCGACCCAGGCCATGCAGTCTCTTTATTTTCCCAGTGTCTTTCGACTGTGGGGGCTTGGATGAGGTTGAGCCATCTGCAGCTGAATTCTGACAAGACAGAGGTGATGTTGGTGGGTGAGGGCCTGGGGGGCCTGGGGGGCCTGGGAGTGGTTGAATCTCCTCTTATGGGGGGGGTTTGCCCTCCCATGGTCCCATAGGTACGGCATCTGGGTGTGCTCCTCGATTCCCGGCTCAGCCTGGAATCTCAGGTTGTGGCCATGGAGTGCGTTTCGGCAGTTACATCTTGTCTGGTGGCTTCGGACGTATCTCTCAGACTCTGATCTCGCCAATGTCATCCATGCCTTCATCACCTCGAGGCTGGATTACTGCAATGTGCTCTACATGGGGCTGCCCAAGAAACTGGTCCGGAGGCTGCAGCTGGTGCAGAATGCCACGGCCCATCTCCTTACTGAGGCGGGCCACAGGAAGCACATGACACCTGTGCTCCAGGCTCTGCACTGGCTGCCTATAAAGCACCGGGCTAGGTTCAAGGTGCTGGTTTTGACCTTTAAAACCCTTCACGGCCTGGGCCCTGCCTTTCTGCGAGATCGCCTCACTCCCCATGTGCCTGTGCGACCCCTGAGATCATCCGTGGGAGCCTTTTTGGAGGTTCCCTGGGTGAGACGGGTGGCCACTGATATGAGATCTTTTTCGGTGGCTGCCCCTGTGCTGTGGAATTCACTCCCGGAGGAGGCTCAGTTTGCCCCCACCCTCCTGTCATTTCGATGTTTGTGTAAGACCTGGCTGTTCTACCAGGCTTTTGGCGAGGGGGCGGGGTAGGGTGGGGGAGGTGGGGTTTGGGAGGGAGGGTATGTTTTTATTACTTGTTTTAAAATGTGTAGATTTATTTTTAAATGTTTTATTATTGAATTTTTTTGGTGTGCATGTTGTTCGCCGCCCCGAGCTACCTTTGGGCAGGAGGGGTGGGATAAAAGTTTTGAATAAATAAATAAATAAATAAATAAATAAATATAGAGCCACCCCACCACCAACTCTATCTGCTCTGTCATCCCGATATATTTTGTACCCTGGTATTACAGTGTCCCATTGGTTATCCTCATTACACCATGTCTCTGTGATGCCTATAATGTCTAGATCTTCATTTAGCGCCATACACTCTAATTCTCCCATTTTACTTTTGAGGCGTCTAGCATTTGCATATAGACATTTATGTGTATTCTTTTTATTCTTCTTACTGTGCACATTATAGGGGACTGTATAAGGCACCCTGGAATTGTTATTTTTCTGTTTTCCAGCGAATTCTATCTGAAATCCCTTAATTTTTATCCGTTTCTCAGTCTTAAGCAACTCTAAATCCCCTAAGTTAACATCATCCTGCATAGATGCTACATTCCGAACTGTGCACTCCACAGTGCCCGTAAGCTTTCCCCCACATTCTAATTTAAAAACTGCTCTATCGCATTTTTAATTTTTAGTGCCAGCAGTCGGGTTCCGTTCTGGTTATGGTGGAGCCCATTCCGTCTGTATAGGCTCCCCCCTCCACAGAAGGCTGCCCAGTTCCTGATAAATTTAAAGCCTTCTTCCTTGCACCATTGTCTCATCCACGCATTGAGACGTTGGAGCTCCGCCTGCCCTTGGGGTCCTGCGTGTGGAGGAGGCAGCACTTCCAAGAAGGCTACCCTGGAGGTTCTGGACTTGAGTCTACTACCTAGAAGTCTAAATTTGGCCTCCAGAACCTCCATCCTACATCTACCTATGTCATTGGTACCAACATGGACCACAACAACAATTTCCTCCCCAGCACTCTCTAGGATTCTAGCTATGTGTTGTGTAAGGTCCGCTACCTTCACACCAAGCAGGCAAGTTACCGTGCGGTCCTCACGGCCACCAGCAACCCAGCTATCTACATTCCTAATAATCAAATCCTCAACTACCACAGCTGTCCTATTCCCACCCTTCTGGGCACACACCCCTGGAGAAATATCCTCGGCGTGAGAGGATAACACATCACCGGGAAGGTAGGTCCCAGCTACGGGATTGCTTCCTGCCATTGCACGTTTGTGCTTTCCTCCCTGGAAACCTCGCCCTTCCAAAGCCGCACATGGGCTGCCAGAGTGGAGGTGGTACTGTTCTACTATGTCCCTGAAGGACTCCTCTATATACCTCTCTGTCTGACTCCAGCTCGGCCACTCTAGCCACCAGGGACTGTACATGTTCTCTGAGATCTAGGAGCTCTTTGCACCGGGTGCACACACGACCTCTCCCCAACAGGAAGATAATCGTACATGTGGCACTCAGTGCAAAAGACTGGGTAGCCCCCATCCCACTCCTGATCACCCCACCCAGAAACAAACCCTCTGAATACAGGGCCTGTCCTCAAACAAACACAGACCCCTCTGAGCACACAGCCAGTCCACAAACACAGACCCCTCTTCCAGACAAACCCTTCACCTACCTTCCTTGGGTCCTCTGAACAGCTCCCCTGCTCACAGCACCACTCCTAGGCAAACTTCTCTGTTTTCTGTTCCTGTTTGCTTGTCTCCTGGGCTGCCAGCTCCTGAGAGATGTGCCAGACATTTAAAAAACAGTTGTAAAATTATATATTGGTGTAGAAGACCAAGAAACAATAGGTAGTGGTATAGTGGGAAACAGCTTATCAGGTGAAGGGAATACACATATCAAAGGAAACTTTCCATGAAGACTCAAGGACTGTTTCTATTATTCAGCCGTTGTTCAGTTGTGCCTGTACCTTGTAAAAAAATACAAAAAGCTTTTTGTATTCTATCTCCCTTTCTCCCTTCACACACATGTATATCTGAGCCATTTAGCTCAGGATTGTGGCCCTTTTTTCATGGCTCACAGTGCGAGTGGGCGGAGGGCGGAGGTGGGGGGAGATGGGTGCAGCATGGAAGTGCGCACACACCTTCACTCACCAGGTACGGCAGTCACACAGGTATCTTCCCATGCTCACGCAATGGATCTGTGTGTGTGTGTTTCATGTTAAAAGGGCCTGTGTCTCTAAAGCAGGTACATTAAGACTGTTCTAATTTTCAAGATAATAGTGCCAAGTCAAATTTGAGATCTTAATTGGCAACTGTGGAATCCTACATTGGATTTGCCTTATTTTGAAACCCTCAATATGCCTACACAGTGTATTTTTAATGCTCGTAGTTCATGCTTCTTGAAGCCTAAACAAAATGTATTTATTGGCCATCGCACTCCACTTCAAGTACAAGTCATGCAGATGCTTTATTCTTGTGGTTCAAAGCACAAACATTTCCTGAACAACTTTTCTTGGCAGCAATTTATACCCAGAAGCAAATCTAAGTAGCAATGAATCATGCTTTCTTTGTAGTTCTGTGGGAGGCATGGTGAAACACTTACTACTAGTGTAGAAGGAATGATAGTCAGAGCAGCAGAGACTTTCTGTAAAGTTACCTTCCTACTCAGCTGGATTATAGCCCATAAAACCATTTTTAGTGGGGAGGGAGTGAGTTAGCTTGCCAACTGAAGCTGAATATTTTGTATCTACTGCATGCAGGTGGGGAAAAATCAGATCTGCCTTCCTCTGTCTGTTCCCTCTGTATTTGTAAAACTCTGATTGAGTCTGTTAATCCTGGTATAAAAGAGTTGGAAAGCTATTTATGTATAGATGTAGTGGTGATTGTGAAAGGGGCTAGATCACCAACACTGGAGATTTTAAAGTCCTTGGTTCATAGTGTATGTAGAGATGGGCAGTACATGACCCAGCTAATCTGCCTTAACCTTGACTTCAGAGGACTGCAGGGAATTTCAATTTACCCAAACAAAAAACTTTACAGTTTAAAAAAATGTTAAATGCACAAGAGTTTTTTCAAACTAAAAACTTACCTCTTCAAAATCCTTTTGACTCTAGCTTAAAATAAAAAAACCCACACAAATTCAGTACAATTACAATTCCAAAAACCATTCACTCCATACATTGCAACAAAATCTAAATGCCAAAAAACATGGAAATGATTTCAGAATTTCAGAAATATTTCATATTTTATCCTCATCAACATAAATGTAATATATGTACTTAATTCTTTACCATACATACTTTTATTCATTTTTATCAATAAGCAAACTTTCACATTTTTTCATTATTAAACTTGAATTAATTATCAGTGCATTAACTCTGTCCTTTAAATGTATACAAATTGTATACACTTCATACAATAAACTGTTAAGAATGTCTGTGTAGAGGACATTATACAGTTCGTTGTACAGAATGCAGTTCTGTAGAAACAGAGTTAATGCACTGAAAAACTTGCTTTTGAGTCTTGAATATCTTGGTTTTGAGTGACCCAATCATTATGACACTACACCAGGAGTTCCTCTCCATCTCAAGCTCTAACGCTGTGAAATCTGGGGATCATCTGTTTAACATGGAGAGTGGTTGTGCTCTTCTCCCCTCTCCAGGAGCTCGACTTTAAAAAGTAAAGTCAGGCATGTTTACATGCAACTTTCAAAAATTCGTAACATGGCAGTCACCTCCGTTCAACCGTGCATGCGCCGTCCTGCAGAACTGGCTTTTGATTCTTGAATATCTTGGTTTTGAGTGACACTACACCAGCAGTTCCTGTCCATCTCAAGCTCTAAGCTTGTGAAATATGGGGATAATCTGTTTAACATGGACAGTGGTTGTGCTCTTCTCCCCTCTCTGGGAGCTGGACTTTAAAAAGTAGAGTCACACATCTTAAAATGCAACTTTCAAAAATTCGTAACCGTGCATGCGCTGTCCTGCAAAACTGACTGTTAATTCTTGAATATCTTGGTTTTGAGTGAACCAATCATTATGACACTACACCAGCAGTTCCTGTCCGTCTCAAACTCTAAGCCTGTGAAATCTAGGGATCATCTGTTTAACATGGAGAGTGGTTGTGCTCGTCTCTGTTGTCCGGGAGCTGGACTTTAAAAAGTAGAGTCACGCATCTTTACTTACGCTGTGTTTTCCCGGTGAGCAGCTGCTCAATTGCGCAAGTGCAAGCCAGCAGAACCGATTGTTTAATCATTAATAACTCCATTTTGGCTGCACCAATCGCTATCATATTACAGAAGCAGTTGTTATTGATCTCATGCTCCAAGCCTGTGATGTTTGGGGGCTCAACTCATCCCGGGGAAAGAAGATATTGATGATTCAAAATCGTGAGGATGTGTGTATTTTGACCACAACCAATTAACTTTTAAACAGTCATAACATTTTATTTTCCTCATGGATCTTCTTCAGACTTTGTGTATATGATAGTCTGCACAACCTACAGCCATGGATAAATTTTCAGAAATGTAGCTCAAGCGGTTTCCTCAAAATTGGGGCTTCAGCAGTCCCCCGTTTATAATGGAGAGTGGTTGTGCATTTAACTTCCTTACAGCTAACGCTGTAAGGAAATAAGACAATAGTTCAGTCATCATTCCTATTTAGTTTTTGGTTTTGCTGTTGTGACTGTCAACTCTGCTGTTGTTCAGCACTGACTATAGGGCTAAATTTTATGCGGTGACTTTGGGTGGCAACTAACATGACAGAAAACAGGGGATGTATCCATTGTGTGTTTCCAGTTACCTGGTAAGTGCAGGTTGTCCCCATGTATACACTATCAAGTAGCCCCTGTGTGTGCAAACAGCTACCTGATGGGGACAGGGGCTTACTTTAAGCTTGGTAGGGTGCTGGGAGTGGTGGTGGCAGGTTCCATCCGCCGAGTTTGCAGCTGCAGTAGGTCCCCAAAAGCATTGTTAGAGGCAGCAGCAACAGCAGCAAGTCGCCAGCAGCATTGTTGTCTCCAGATCCAGGAAGAAGCACTGCAGTGCTGACACTACTGCCAACACTGCCACTCAGGACAGAAGTTGCTACAAGGGCACACAGGGAGGCATTCTTGGTCACTTCCCCACAATTGTGGCACTCCCTCCCCTTGGAGGTCCATCTATGCCCAAGCCTGATAGTCTTCCAGAAGAGATGTAATACCTTTTTGTTTGACCAGGCATTTGGCAAGCAGGGATAGGGTTGGGTGGGATTGCGTGGAGGGGTCCAGGGAGGAAGACTGGTGGGTGCTTGTTGGGGATAGAGAGTGGGGTGGGTGGGTGTTTGGGATGATGCTGGAGTTTTAAGGGATCTTAATTGTATTTTATTCTTCTGATATTGTAAGCCACCCTAAGTCTTTGGACCCACCACTACTGAAACTTCCTCCACTGACACTCCTAGGATCCACCACAACCATCAACTCAGTTAACCAGCTACTGCTCCCAACTCCATTGGTGCTTCTGCAGACCCACCACTGCTGCTGCTCCCACCACTGCCAGTATTCTTGGGCTCCAGGTAAGCCATGCCTCTGCCTCTGATAACCTCACTGGTGCCCTGTCTGTAGCCACTGTTACCAGCAGCTATGTGGAAGGGCTGTCTGGATTCTTTCCAAATACACAAACCATGTTAAGCAGGCAGCACAAACTATGTTTGCATAATTAGACATAATAGATTAATGTGTGCTGACAGCAAAACAAGTGGTTAGCATTACATCTGATAGCACTCTAGGGGTGTTTCCAAATGAGACAATATCCCCCTGCAGTCTGTGCTTGGTTCATGTAGTCCCCAGTCAGCCCTCACTCACTTTTTTATCATTTAGAGCTAAAATGGGCAGCCCCCTGCCCACATTTCAGGTGCTGGTGGTAGCCAACACTGGTGTAACCACTCAGTGCTTTCCCTCTCTCACAGCTAGAGAAGGCCTTTTTCCTGGTCATGACCCTCTTTCCATCAGAAGGAGCTCTCACATGTTCATGCGGCTGCAAGAGGAGGAGGCCCTTCCTGCACCTCTGTTCTCTCCTCTACCAGCTGCTTCACAGCTGATTGCTCTCTCCTCTCTCAGCTGCCCAAGTATGCAAATGCTGCTTCTGATGGAAGCGTGTGTGTGTGTGTGTTACAGCCATCAAAGAAGCCTTCTCTGGCCATGACCCCTATTTCCATCAGAAGCAGCACTCATGTGCTTGGGTGCTGAGAAGGTCCTTCCCGCACCCCCACTCTCTCCTCTTGCAGCCACTTCAAAACTGATTGCTCTCTCCTCATGCAGCCATCTGAACACATGAGCGCTGCTTCTGATGGAAAGAGAGGTAATCAGCTTGCATGCTTGGGAAGTTGCAAGAGGAGAAGGTCTTTCCTGCACCCCCACTTTCTTCTCTTGCAGCTACTTCACAACTGATTGCTCTCTCCGCTCACATGAGTGCTGCTTCTGATGGAAAGGGGAGTCACAGCCAGAGAAGGCTTCTTCACTGGCCATGACACCCCTTTCCATCAGAGCTCTCTCAATCTTGCTCCCTCACTCTCTCCTCTTGCAGTCTCCTGTCAGTTGAGAGAGCATCTCTCTGCTAGCAGCCGCACTAGGTGGGACTCTGTGGCACTGGCAGACGTGGATGTGAGCAAGGCTGTGGCCAAACCTAATTAATGAGACACGGCAATGCGAATGCACATTATTACACAGTGAGCCCATGATGTCCTTGGATAATGCCATGTGTGGTGAGCAAATGGGGGCTGTGTGGGGGTGTAGGTGAACATCTGGCAAACACCTATTAGACAGGCAGGTGAACACCCACTGGGTGGGTGCTAATGTGGGCTATTGTCTTGTTTATTTTCACAATATATTTTGCTTGTTAAGCAGGTGAAACCTCACCAAGCTCATTTTAGGTAAGTCATCAGATGGCCATCATATGATAACAACCTTAGGTCACTGCTGACCCACTTTGGATTTTAACTGACAACCTAGATCAAAACATTCTATAACCTATTAACAATCCTCTTACCCAAAGAGTCTACCAAAATGTTTTCAAAGTCTCTGCTAATCCATTCCACCTCTCTTCCTAGATGTCTTAAGGTGTATTCACACAGTCCCACCTATGGCTGAAAGCTGGAACTTGGTTTTACTCAGTTTTATCCAAGAATTGCAGTATTTGAGGCAGTTTTACTGAGTACCAAAAACCCAAGGAATTGGCACTATACTCAGTACTCGGTAACTCCTCAATCAAGCAGTGATACCTGATCCTGCGCTGCTGAGTAACCTTACCCTGGTGAGTGGCAGCTCATGACTTGCAAGCAACTGTGGCTGTTTTAATGCCAGGAGGAGATTGGGCCACCATCTTTGCTGGGAAATGTAGTCCAGCATGCTCCCAGAGAGCGAGGGGTTTTCTAATGCTCTCTGGGAGCATGGTGGGAAATGTAGTCCAAATGCTCCAAGAGAGCCAGCAGAGGCACTCCAAAGCAGTGCACCAGCTCCCCCAGCTTCAACTCCATGGGCCGCATCCCTCCTCACAGTGAGTTTGCTGTCCCTGCCCCCTTCTTGCCCTCAAACAACTTCATATTCACTTTTTAAAGAAAACAAACAAGAAAAGGTAGAAAATGAAAAAGTCAGAGCCAATACATTCTGGATACATGGATGTCCTTTTTTGGATTGTGTGTGTTCATGTGACAAGGAGTGGTTTTATGAAAGAGTATAGGTGATGGCTGGCTGACTTTCATTTTTTTTTAGTTTTGAATATATTTAATTTAGTACCTACAATACTTCTAACACTTTATAGTTCACATGTATCTTTTGTACAACTGCATGTGTGCATGGCACTTTGCAGACACATTAGAAGCCAACTCCTGCCTCAAAGATCTTGCATTACAATCTGGTGAAATGCAGTCAAAGAAATAGAAACAATTCATGGCTGCATTTGTGACTGTGGTAACGTTTTCTGTTTTCCTCATGTGAAGGCTACTGTTTCTGAGAGGACAGAAAGCAAATCACATCCGAGAAAGATGGAACTCTTTGTCAGTTTAGTGCACAGGTGTTCTTGCCCTGTGTACATGGCAGGAGGTGTCCTTGTGTATCAGTAATTGCATTGTGCTTCATCAGCTGTAAAACACAACAGTAAAACAGTGCATTTGAGCTCATGGGTTTCTTAAAAACATCCTAAATTATGCATAACCACAGCAAACAGTGTGAAGACAGATTAGAACTGAAAGATGTCAAGAAGATAGAGAGTGAGGGAAACTTACACAAGCTGTTGAGTGTCAAGGCGGAGCTGATGACCCAAGGTCCAAACAACAGGCAGGAAATGAGGCCTAGTATAATCTTTGAGACCTGAGAGAATAGATCAGAGCAACTTGGAAAAGCTGAAGATCAGAAATTCAGGGATCAGAAAGGCTGTGCATGACAGTGAATGGCAGCTAGAAGAGAGAGGATGAAAATATTGATATGGGTAGCAGGATGAGTCAGCAGAGAGAACAGTGAAAAGAGAACAATCAAAGAGAATAAGAAAGGTCTATAATTCCAAACAATAGTCAGTGTAGCTCTATTAATCCTAGGCTGTATTTTCCTGTCTACTCGGTGGGTATAAGAACAGAACACAGATATTACAAGTGCTGTCCCTTTGCAGTAGATTCCAAGTCAGATATGCACGAAGTCTTTTCAAATTTGGTTGCCTATTTAAGGGGCTACTGGGGCACTATAAGTTAGTACTTAGGCACAACTGTAAAGAGAACATTTGGATGTGTGATGAATGGGCCCTACGTGGTTACAAGTTTAGACACAAAAGGGGGCTGGGTAAATCTCTGCATAGTGTAAACCAATGGGCATTTTTAGACACACGTTAAAGTTCCGGATGTTTCAATCTTCTGGGCTTACAAGTCCACAAGTAAGTTTTGGATTCATTTTTCACACACACACTGCCCTGAGGCAGCCTAAAGTAGCCGCAGCTGTAGACGTGACAGGCTGCCATGGAAACCAAGTGACCACAGCTGCCTGGAGCAAAGCAGCTTACCAGGAGAACCTTTTACACACAAAAGTTCTGGGAGAAGTTTCATGCAGAAGTTCAAAGATCCGGATGTTTAAGATCTGGATGAGTGATTTAGACACACAGAAAGTTCTGGATGTTACAGATGGCAAACATCCAAGAGAAATGTGTGTCTAAAAACACCCCATGTTGAGCAGGTTAGAAACAGGCAGGTGTCTGCCCCTTTAAGGGGGCTACCTGGCTAATGAGCCCAAATGGGTGCAGGCCAACTTCTGTCAGCTGGAAGGGAGAGGACCACTAAAGGAGGGGCTTAGGAAGGTAGGTGGCAGCTGTTGGATCCCTAAGTCAAACAGTTAATCCTGTCCCCTTGGGGGAGACAATGGAATCCAGACACAAGGATGAATACGATATCAATAGATTACCTAGATTTATCAATAAATAATTACCTAGATTTATCAAATTACCTAGATTTATCAATAAATCAATAGATTTATTACCTTATCTGTCTTCTATGCTAAAACTCTCATTATGCTATTCGATCCTGGAGGAATAATCCCCGAGCTGCATTGCAGGAGGGGGCGGGATATAAATCTATAAAATAAATAATAAATAAATAATTATCATCCAGGATCAAATCTTTCTCTCACGCCCCTCACCGCCTCTTCGCTACTTTTGACTCCCTCTTAAAACCCCCTGCCCTCCTCTGCCCTCTTCCCTTGCTGCTCAGGATCTTGCGTCATTCTTCAACTCAAAGATTGACAAGATCCATCAGGACATTGCCTCCCACTCACCTCTTCCTCCTGCTCCCGTACCTCCCCCTCCCCCTCCTCCCTCTCTCCTCACATCTTTCCGTCTTGCCTCTCTCGAGGAAATCTCCGCTCTGCTCTCTTCATCCAACCCCTCCACCTGCCCCCTCGACCCCATCCCCTCCCGCCTCCTGACCTCTATTACTCCCACTGTCACCCCCCCACTTCTACACGTCATCAATCTCTCCCTTTCCACTGGCTCCTTCCCCTCTGCCTTTAAGCATGCCACTGTCTCCCCCATCCTCAAAAACCCCTCCTTCCCTTTGCCTCAAAGCTCCTGAAGCATGTCGTCTACTCCTGCTGCCTGGACCTCCTCTCTGTCAACTCCTCCCTGGACCCTCTCCAATCCGGCTTCCGGCCACTCCACTCTACTGAAACTGCCCTGGCCAAGATCACCAATCATCTACTTGTCACCAAATCTAAGCGCCACTACTCCATTCTTGTCCTCCTTGACCTCTCTGCTGCCTTTGACACTGTTGACCACTCGCTCCTATTGGACTCGCTTTACTCTCTGGGCTTCCGTGCCTCCGTCGTTCACTGGTTCTCCTCCTACCTCTCTGACTGCTCCTTTAAAGTCTCGCTCCCCGAGTCAAACTCCTCCTCCTTCCCCCTCTCAGTTCGGATTCCCCAAGGCTCTGTCCTTGTCCCTCTCCTCTTCTCTATTTACACCCTGTCCCTTGCCTCCCATGGGTTCCAATATCATCTCTACGCTGATGACACTCAACTCTATCTTTCTACCCCCTCTCTCTCCTCCTCTGTCCACTCACGCCTTGTCAACTGCCTCTCCGACATCTCTGCCTGGATGTCCCAATGTCAACTCAAGCTCAACATGGCCAAGACCGAACTCCTCATTTTTCCTCCCTCCCCTTCCTCTCCCTCTAACCTGCCCATCTGCATCGATGGAGTCACCATC
>QEPC01009848.1:174413-204251 GCA_003113815.1 Sphenodon punctatus | reverse complement strand
TCCCTCCGCTCCTTCAAATCCCTCCTCAAGACCCACCTTTTCCTTGCCACCTTTCCCAATGCGTGCTAGTTGTTCCCCATATGCTTACTGTCTGCCCTCCTCTGCAGACTGCTGCAACCATCCTGATTGTAACCAAGTCAAGCACATGCACCTGAGATTTTGCATCCACATGAATGTTGATTTGTCTTCTCCCCTGTCTCTTCCAGTGTCCCCCCTCCCTGTCTCCCCCTCCTTGTCTTTTAGATTGTAAGCCACAGGCAGGGACCACGTCTATTGTATGTTTCTGTACAGCACCAAGCTCATGACTGGTGCTATACAAATGTTTATAATAATAAAAATAATTAATAATAATAATTAATAATAATTCATGCCCTAATCATCTCATGCCTCAACTATTGTAACCTCCTCCTTGCTGGCCTTCCCTGCTCTCACCTTTCTTCCCTTATCTCTGTTCAAAACTCTGCTGCCCGGATCATCCACCCAGTCCGTCGCTTTGACCATGTGCAGCCTCTCCTCTCTCCACTGGCTCCCTCTTCCTGAGTGTATTCTGTACAAGTTCCTTGTCTTCACTTACAAAGCCCTTCACAACCTTGCTTTGTCTTACCTCTCTGCCCTGATCTCCCTCCAAACCCCTGTTCTAACACTCCGCTCCTTTTCTATTCCCTCCCTCACCCTCCCACGCCTCCCCTGCTCCCCCAACTGCCTTCATCCCTTCTCCCTTGCTGCCCTGCATGCCTGGAACTCCCTCCCTGCCCTCATCCACCTTGCCCCCACCATCCACACCTTCAAGTCCCTCCTCAAAACCCACTTCTTCCACTCCGCCCTTCCTAATTCCTGCTAATCATTCCTACCCAGGATTATCCCCCACCTGTTATCTGCAAACTCCCAATTTTCTGTAACCAAGCCAAGAACGTGTACCTGAGTTCTCGCATCTTCATGAATGTCGGATCCCTTGTCTCTCCCTCTGTTCCCCCTTCCCTGTCTCCCCTCCCCCTGTCTTTGGATTGTAAGCTCTCGGGCAGGGACCGTGTCTACCTTGTTTTTTGTAAAGCACCAGGTACATCACTTGTGCTATATAAATGCTTATTATTATTATTATTATTATTATTATTATTATTATTAGTATTAGTATTAGTATTAGTATTAGTATTAGTATTAGTATTAATAATAATAATAGACCAATGCCATCCACAGACTGGCATCAGCACTAGGGGACTACAGTTAGCTTACAGAAAAAAAGAGTCTGGGGTGTCAAACCAGTGACCCCTTATATAGAATTAGAACAAAGAAGCATAATAGTAAAAGATGACTGGTTAGAATGGTATCATCATACATACATATCATTAAGACCCATCCTCTTTGAACATTCAGTTCTTAACACAATTAACCAATTGTACCAAACAACCTTGATGGCCATTAGTCATGCTTAACAGTTTGGAAACAAAGTATCCTCAACTTCTGGGCTGTGCCTGCGCTGTCTCAACTCCTGTGAATCTTGCAGGTTTTATCAGCGAGGCCACCTCTAAATTATAGAAGGCTGTTACAGTCCTCAGCACTCTGGTTTATATGCTCCAATTTCCAGCAAGACAGCTAGCAGCTAGACCCTGGCAGGAAATGGGAGAGTCAAACTCTTTCTCTCTAGCTAAGTTTCAAAATTGAAGCTAGTTTGGTTCTGTGGCCAGGCCCAAAATGGAGAATGGACTAGGCCTTATGCCTACATACTAACACCTTTTTGTTGTTGTTGTTGTTTCCTATATGTTTTACCATCACTGGAAGAAAGACTTAGATAGAATAAAAGATGTTTGCCAGAACTGACCATTCCTTCTCCTACAACAAAGCCATGGAGGCAAAGCACTCATAGTTCAAAGTCAGCCCATGCTTCATACAGCTGGCTGGATGTACAACCTGTTAACTAGGGATGTGCGAACGCGGTTTGGACATTCAGAGTACGGCCCAAACTCAGAAAGTTCAGATGGCCAAACCAAATGCCAAAACCCCGAACAGTTCGGCCGTGTTCAGATGAGTTTGGGTGAGGTTTGGATGGGAAAAACCTGGCTGGAAGGCCCGGTGTGTGTGTGTCATATAGGGATGTGCAAACAGGATGGAGTTTGGACTACAAACTTAGTTCGGGTTCGTGGGTTCGGTCTGGTGGATTTTGGACCCCCTGAACATTCAGCAGAGTTTGGTCCCACCTGGAGGCTTGGGGCACTCCAGGGACACCCAGTCAGGCCATCGGAGACCCAGAAGCAGCAGCAGCAGCAGCAGCAGCAGCAGCAGCAGAGACTGGGAAGTCTTGGCGCTTGACACCCTGGGTTGCCCGGGCAGGCAGGCTCGGTGCTTGGCCCCTGGGGCTACCCATGGCACCAGGGAAGGCCATCTGAGACCCAGAAGCAGCTTCAGAGACCAGGAAGGCTTGCCGCTTGGCACCTCGGGTTGCCCGGGTAGGCAGGGTCGGCACTTGGCCCCTGGGGGTGCCCGTGGCACCAGGGCTGGCCATCTGAGACCAAGCATCAGTAGAGGTCGGGAAGGCTTGACACTTGGCACCCTGAGTTTCCCAGGCAGGCAGGCTCAGCACTTGGCCCCTGGGGGTGCCCATGGCAGCAGGGCTGTCTGTCTGAGACTCAGCAGCAGCAGCAGCAGAGGCCAGGAAGGCTTGGGGCTTGGTGGCTGGAACCCATAGGGGGCTGGGCATTGCAGTCTGGAATTGGTGGAGCAGTGGCAGAGGCTTGGCCAGGGCTTGGTGGCCAGCACCCCTACTTGGCCAGGCATTGCAGACTGACATTGGTGAAGCAGCACCAGAGGCCCGGCCAGGGTTGGCCAGGCATTGCAGGTTGGCTGGCATCCATGGAGCAGTGACAGAGGCCTGGCCAGGGCTTGGTGGCTGGCACCCCTACTTGGCTGGGCATTGCAGGCTGGCAGGCCTCCAGTTCTGCTCACTCTATGCTGGGTTCTCCAGTTCTAGTCACCATCATGGCCAGGCATTGCAGGTTTCCAGGCATTGGTGGAGCAGCAACAGAGGTCCGGCCAGGGCTTGGTGGCTTGCACCCCCACTTGGCCGGGCATTCTAGGCTGGCTGGCATCAGTGGAGCAGTGGCAGAGGCCCAGCCAGGGCTTGGTGGCTGGCACCCCTGCTTGGATGGGCATTGCAGGCTGGCTGCCATCGGTGGAGCAGCGGCAGAGTTCCAGCCAGGGCTTGGTGGCTAGCACGCCTACTCATCAAGGCATTGCAGGCTGGCTGGCATCAGTGGCAGCCTGACTCAGGGTGGTGTGTGATGGCAGCTTAAACTGGGTGGTCAGGAAGCCAATCAGACACCTAAACCACATGTCCCTGACCACTGAGAAGGGCTGCCCATTGAGCACAATCATTTCCCAAAACATGCACGTGGCTTTCAGTCGAAAGCCACGCCCCCTCCATGTCCTGCAGCTGCCGATGGACTTGGCAGCTGTCCCCACCCAGCTCTCAATGACGTGGATAGACAACCCTCCCAGCCTGTAATGTAGGCCCCAGAACCCTAACAGTGGATCCTGGAGCTAGAGTGGCTGGCTGTTTCTTCATGCGGTGGAATGATGGCTTCCTGTGAGCAGAATGATGGCCCCAGAACCCTGATGGTGGGTCCTGGGACAGGAGTGGATGAAGTGGAATGACAGCCCTCCCTGCCTGGAATGTAGGACCCAGAACCCTGATGGTGGGTCCTAGGGCTGGAGTTGCTGCTTCTTGATGCAGTGGAATGACAGCTCCCCGTGAGTGGAATGACGGCCCGAGAACCCTGATGGTGGGTCCTGGGACTACAGTGGCAGCTTATGGATGATGTGGATGGATAGCTCCCTGTGCCTGTAAGGTAGACCCCAGAACCCTGATGGTGGGTCCTGGGACTGGAGTGGCTGCTTCTTGATGTGGTGTGATGACAGCTCTCCATGAGTGGAATGACGTCCCCAGAATCCTGACAGTGAATCCTGGGACTTGAGCAGCAGATTTTGGATGCAGTGGAATAGCAGCTCCCCGTGAGCAGAATGATGGCCCCAGAACCCTGATGGTGGGTCCTGGGGCTGGAGTGGCTGTTTCTTGATGCGGTGAAATGACAGCTCCTCGTAAGCAGACTGACGGCCCCAGAACCCTGATGGTGGGTCCTAGGGCTGGAGTGGCAGCTTCTAGATGAAGTGGAATGATGGCTCACCATCAGCAGAATGATGACCCCAGAACCCTGGCAGTGGGTCCTGGGACTAGAGTGGCAGCTTCTGGGTGTGGTGGAAGCAGCTTCTACAAGCTTCTCAGTCTGCTGTGGACACAGGGGCAGCTGTGAATGGTAAAGCTGCCTGCCACTCTGCTCTCTCGTCCCTCTCTCCAGGTAATATGAGCGAGGGTGGGGCCCTATGGCCGCCAGCCGAAGTACGACACCCAAAGGGTGTCGGCCGTTGGCTGGACCGTGGTTCCCAGGGCCCCCTCTGCCATAAAAGTAATGAAATGGATGGTCACTGGAGTAGGGTGGGACAGCAGGATCAGCCAGTAGATTGGCCCCAGTTTGGTTGGAGGATGGGATCAGCAGTGAAGTGCAGAGAGCTGGTGGGATCTCTTTTGGCACCGGTGGGAGAGGCAGCAGGAACAACAGATGGTCTCGGCTCAGCTCGAGCAGGGGTGATCGTAGGCAGGTGTGATGCAAGAAGGAGAACTGTTAGAGCAAGTGATTTTGGATCTCGTGGTATGCCGGGCTGGGGCCAGCACCCGAATATGGATTTGGGGGTTGATTATAGTATGCTCCCTCCTTTAGAGATTATGTTGTGTGTGAGGAGGTCAACTTTGGGACCACCCCATCAAAAGTGGAAGGCAGCTGGTAGTTGTGTTGGTGGCCATGCTGGGAGGGGATGCATCCAGGGGGGATGTCCTTTGGATGTGCCCTTCGGCTAGGTCTGCTGCCTCTGCTGTGCCATGGGTTGTGTGCCACGGAAATCCAAAGTCTGCTTCTGCTGCCTCTGCTGTGTCGTGGGTTCTGTGCCCGGGCAATCCAATGTCTGCTGCCGCTGCCGCTGCCACCTCTGCTGTGCCATGGGTTCTGTGCCTGGGCAATCGAATGTCTGCTGTGCCGGCAGCTTCTGCCTCTGCTGTGCCATGGGTTCTGTGCCCTGGCAATCCAATGCCCACTTCTGATGCCTCTGCTGTCTGTGCCACAAGTTCTTTGCCTTGGCAATCCAATGTCTACTTCTGCTGCCTCTGCTGTGCCATGGGTTCTGTGCCCCGGCAATCCAATGTCTGCTTCTGCTGCCTCTGCTGTGCCATGGGTTCTGTGCCCCAGCAGTCCAATGTCCACTTATGCTGCCTCTGCTGTGCCATGGGATCTGTGCCTGGGCAATCCAATGTCTGCTGCTGCCTCTGGGTCTCCGATGGCCAGCCATACCGCCACGGGCACCCCCAGGGGATAAGTGCTGAGCCTGCCTGCATGGGCAACCAAGCTCCAAGCATTCCCAAACTCTGCTGCTGCTGCATCTCTGATGGCCTGCCATGCCCCCACGGGCACCCCTGGAGTGCCCCAAGCCTCCAGGTGGCTGAACTTTCTGAATGTTCGGGGGGGGGTACGAACTCCACGGGACCGAACCCACAAACCCCAACTAAGTTTTCGGGCCAAACAGCCAAAAATCCGAACCCTGTTCTGTTTGCACATTCTTACTGTTAACTAGGTGTGATCATGTAGAAATCAGGATGGCGCCTGTAGTATGATCCATTGTGCACAAATCCCATGCTATTCATGGGATAAAAGTACAACAATAAAAGTACAACACTCCTCCCATCTAGGGACAGACAGGACAATGCTCAGTTTTGTTACTGAATTATCCTGTGTTATCATCCTATACAGTTTAGCAGTTTAGTTAGCCTTGCATCACCAGGGCTGTCTGGTGAAGACTAGGGTGTTGTAGAGCACCTGCAGGATGGTGCCTAAAGAAGGAAGTCAAGGGCAGAGGCTTGCCTGTGTGGAACAGGTCTATGAATCTCCCATTGCACGAGGGCTGAAAGGGCGGCTTGCCTTCACACTGAAGGCAGGGCATTTATGTTGTATTGTCGGAGACTGTCCTGTATGCACTTTTAAGTTGGAAGAAATAAAGGAGCACACTTGGTGAACAGGGGCGTGGCTGATTTGGTGTCTGGATTCTGTGAAAACCTACCATGACATTTATAGGGTGTTTAATATTTGTTTAAGTCCTCATGTAGGGAATTGGACATCCCCACTTTCTTGTTCACTGCATATTCAACCTCCAATTAAGTAAGATGTTTCAAAGTTCTTGTGAATTCTCTTGGGTTTTTTAAAATTGTCAAGCCATAAACACTTTTGTAACATAGTTTCTGCCTTCCTCTTTTTGTTATTTTTCGGGGGGGGGGGGAATCTTATAGATTTCTAGCTGTCCTTAGTATTACTTTTCCCCAGAACGAAGTAAAACAAGGATCACTTTATGAAAGCCCCAGAGAAAGGTCCAGGCAGGTATAGTAAAATGTGCTTTCCAGATCACAGTACATAACAAGAAATGAATAATTTGCTTGGGATAAAACCCAACTAGATAGAAACAGTTGCAATGCTGTTTTTTTTTTGTTTTGTTTTTTTTAGAAACAGGCAATGGCCAGCAGTATGTGTGCTAGCTGAACTCAGAGAAATTAAAGTAAAAAGCCCCATGGGTTTAAAACCAGAGATGAAAGATAGACATAATGCTCACAGGAGCACCAGCTGTTCATAGAATTCCTCTCTTGTCCTGAGTTGACTTATCAAGGTCTGTTTTACACAGCTCTGGAGTCATCACAGATTTCTCATTTTCAGGTCAATGGTCAATAAGTGGACTCCATAGTATGAACTGACCACTAATTATTTCTTCTTCTTTTTAATTGGTGGAAAATAAACACATAAGACCCCAGTCCTAGGTCCCTGAACAAGCAACGTGCAGAACAAAGTGAAAGTGCGTGTGCATGCACTCTTTGCATGCATTTGGCCACCCTGCAGGAAATGTACCATGCCACCACCCGAGGCCACAGCCTCTGCCCTCAGGCCCTGCAGCTGTGGCCGTAGCCTCAGGAGGTGGCATAGTCGGATTCCGGTTGGGGAACCATGCATAAACTTTCAGTTCTGTTGATTTGCACATGGACCTGGGATTGGAGTCAATGGGACTGATCTGATGGCCTACAAATCCTGTGTGCACCCACGTGCATGCACATTCATGTAGGAATTTTGCACACCTCCATTGCCAGCACACTGTGCTTCAGGGAAGCACGGGATGCATGGGCCATTGGATTGGCCCCATAGTATAGAGTTGAAACAAATATCTGTTGCAAATATTGTATCCAGGAATTTTGTTCGCTTCAAGTTAGGTCCAATGAAGCAGTATGTTCAGTTCTCACTTTGTTTCCTAAAATGAATATCCATTTCAGTATTTTGGTCATCTCAGTTATTTCTAGGGGTGGTCCTTCAGATGAAAATCACTTGTTGTTTTTTCCATTTTGTTTCTCTCCAATTATCAGATTTAATTACACCGCTTCATACACCGCAGCCCTTCAGTAAACCAAGGG
The DNA here is from genome assembly GCA_003113815.1 of Sphenodon punctatus. Taxonomy (NCBI): domain Eukaryota; kingdom Metazoa; phylum Chordata; class Lepidosauria; order Sphenodontia; family Sphenodontidae; genus Sphenodon; species Sphenodon punctatus. The sequence continues at coordinate 196,711 of QEPC01009848.1, read as the reverse complement.
TCCCTGTGGTAATGAAACGGAGGAGAAGATGTCTCGGAGCTACCCTGTCAATGGCCTCCTCCAACAAGATGTTCCAATGCTGGACAAGCTCATCCGTAGAGTGACTGTCCGGGTCTAAGGTTAACTCTCTCAAAGCCTCCTGGAACCGCTGCGGTTCCATCAGCCTCCAAGGGTGGACCAACCTAACTGGTCCATTCCCCTTCTGGAGGAGGTGCACTGAGAGGCTGGCCTGTAGGAGATAATGATCCGTCCATGACAAGGGCGTGACCCTCACATCCCCCACTAATGGATCACTCACCTCAAAGCCAGAACAAAAGATCAGGTCGAGAATATGACCCCCCACATGGCTCGGGCAGTTGACCACTTGGGACAAGTCCATGGTTGCCATGGCGGCCATGAACTCACGCTCCGCTCCTACAAGGCCGGCATGGGTGTTGAAGTCCCCCAGGACCAAGGTCCTGGAGGAGCTCAGCGCCACCTCCGAGGCCATCTCTGCTAGAGCGGCAAGGGATGCTGCCGGACAGGAAGGGGCCCGGTATACCAGCAGCACCCCAAGCTTGCCCCCAGCCAAATCAAACACCACATGGAGGGCTTCAATACCTGATATCTCCTAACTGGCCTAACTAATGGGAATATTATTTTTAGGATCTGCCCGATCACCTTTCTTCCAGAATGGGACCACCACACTCCCTCACCACAAAGTTTGGACAACCCCTGAGACGTCAATAAGTCTAACCAAAGTGGGCAGCCACTAGTCCGGGAAGCACCTATGCACCTCCCCAGGGATAAAATCCTTCCCTGGTGCTTTCCTATTCTCCAATGATTTGATTGCTCCTCAGTCATCAAAGTCCAAGTAGGCAGAGCTGCAGACCTAGGATGGACCTCAGTAGTCTCTGCTAAACTGATAGTACTGAAATGGTTAGAAAAATGTTGCACTCAAAACTGCCTGATTGATGTTAGGTTCTTGAAAGATGACTAACAATCCTCCAAAAAACGGAGGCATCTTTAGCACTTGCTGCTATCTGCAAAGATTCCCATTGATCTTTATGAAATTTTAGTTTCTTTTCATGTAACAGCACCTTATACTTCCTCTTAAGAGCTTGAAACTGTATGTCTATATTATTTATTTTTAATCATTATCACTATTATTTTATTAAGCATTTATATAGTACAAGCAATGTACCTGGCACTTTACAATTGTAAGAAAGACACACGGTCCCTGATGTGGCAGGCTTACCATCTAAGAGGTGTATGCTACTTTTGAGATATCGAGCCACTTTCTTCAGAGAGACCTTAGCCTGTTGGCATTCCTTATCCCACCAGCTCTGCTTTAAAATAGTATTAAAACTACCAACTCAAGCATCTGTTGTAAGGAGAATACCAAGCTCCTGGCCAAGTTTCTCCAAGGAGATTGAGGCTGGAATTATCATCTGTTATAATAAAATCTTGCTTAAGGGACAAGGCCACACCTGATGATAAGAATCATGCCACACACAAACTCATTCACCGTAGAAGTCCAATATAACCTACAACATCCACCTGTTAAAACCATACCTGGAAGAGCCCTCTCCCTTCTGGTACATTGAGACCAGGCAAACACATTGGGTAATTTCAGACATTATGGGATCACAGTCAACCACCCTGAATCACAGTGGATTCAGGGTGGTGGTTGTGATTGCATGAACGTCTGTTTGAGCCCCGCCAGATGTTCACCATGGTGAATTCCTGGTGGGGTTCAAAACTAACCACGGTTCTGGAGGTGAGGCCGGCTAGCTGGTGGTTAGCTGGACCATGGTCAGGAATGGGGTGAAAGTAATGTCTGTTACCTTGCCCCATTCCTGACTGTGGTCCAGACCATGGTATGGGATCAGGAGCAGCAGCCTGATTGGCTGCTGCACCCGCCCGTCTCCCTGAAGGCAGCTGGCCAGTGAAGCACGGGGGGCAGGGCTGAGCGGCCGCACATCGCGCTGTGCAGCCCCTCCCTTATTCCCCTCCGCAATCAGGCCGGCACGTATAAAGGCTGGCCAGTTTGATCACGGACTGGGATCTGAAGCAGATCCCGGTCCAGGGTTCAGCGTGGCGGGACGAAAAGCCCGTCATGTCTGAAATTAGCCATTGAAAACCAGATTGGGAAAGGATCACTTTCAATACAAGGATCAACACTGAATGAAGTTACGACTTGAAGTAGAGAAAGGGAAATTAGGCAATAATCAACAAACACACTCCCACCCCTATTAGCTACACAGGTGAAATTGCCATGTGGATTTCCCATCATATTACCATTCGAAATATAAAGAAAGTGATCCAAAATTAAATTATAACATTTTCTTGCTGCTTTGTTAATTACATAATCTCTAGAGACTCTTGCTGCATTCCAATCAGATGCCACACCATTCAAGGAAACTATACCCAAAGCATTTTCTATGACAACAGTATCCTGCCCAATGTCGGCATTAACATCACCCACAAACAACACAAGGGCTGTCCTTCCTCAATGGTGTCTGTCTAATAAAGACTCAATCACAGGTCAACAATCAATTGCACATTTGGGTGGACAACAAATATTGAATAAATAAAATATAGATAAATCCGGGCAAATGCACCTAAGGGCCAGAACATAACTGCGGTGATCAGCAAGTACATTGCAAGTAATATCTAGGTCAGAAGCAATAAAAATAATTAATCCCCCACTAGGCCGGCCCTTTCCTGAAGGGGTGATGGCAGATGAGGATCAACTTCTAAAGCCCTCAAGTTCCCAGTCCTTTCCCAGAATTTTCCAGGTGTCCTGAAGACATATGATGTCAAATGATTTTATATAGTTTAAAAAACCATGTCATCTTTCTTGGACCACCAGCCTGCAATATTCCAAGAAATTACTCTAAAAACCATGACCTGACCTAAGAAATACTCTGAGGGTCTAGAAGTGGACCATTGGTTTAACCCAATTTGTCAATCCTGTGTAGCTAAATTAGAATCACCTTGGCTAGACCAGGAAAATCCTATAGGGTGAAGAGCAATTCCCCAAGGGGAGATGACTATTTTCATCAAACAGAACTGGTATCAAAGTAGTGTCTAAATTATGCTGAGAATTAACCGACTCAACAAAACTATCATTTTCTACCAAAAGTGGTAGGGGACTAGCTAAAGTACACGGAACAGGAGGAGATAAAATTCCTTCCAACTCCTGAGAATTGGGTAAACTTAAAGCTGATGGGGCACACACCTTATTTTGTCTGTCGTACTAGGTCTTGAGCCTTATGAAAACAATCTATCAGATCCTGCTCATTATTATTAAGCAGTGTCTCCTCCTCAGGATTCAGCTGCCCAACTGTTCCTTAGACAAAAGTGCTCCTATACTATGTATTGGCTGAGTTGCTTAAGCCATATTGACAGGGCCCTCAGATAAAGAAGCATCTGTACCACACCCCAGTTGAACCATTAGAGCTGCTGAATCTTATAAGTAGTCTGCAGCAGGTCATACAATTTAGACATTCTGTTTAAAAAGGAATTTTGTCCTTCAACTGGCAAATTTTAATATGCCCAGCAGGTGCTTAACTCAAGTTGCAAAGAGTCCTTTATAGCTCCCTTATCTACTGGCTCCTGCACCTCCATTGCTTCAGGGGCTGAATGGGCTACAAACAGCCTTTTTGGCTGGGAATAGACTTGAGTTGCGTGACTGTTTTGGTTCCTATTACCCCTAAAGGGTTTACTCACTGGGTTTAATACAGACTTAAAAGTTGGCTGACTCCCTAATGTGATTAGCTATAGGGTCTGTTGATTTCACATTACTTGTTGGAATATGAATATGGGAGACTGGTTTCGAGGAAATTCTCATCGGTAGCACACCTTTTGAGTAAAGCAATTCCTTTCGCCCTCAAATAAGCTGAACTAGACTAGAAACCCTAAAATGCACGATGAGCTCACAATGACCATCGGCATAATATAACCTATCCAGTCCACCCTCTTTATGTCCCAACTAGTATTGGAGTTCTAAGAAGTCTTAAATTCTCTACTATTTCATACGGTGTACTCCAAAATGACATCCTGCCATTAGGAAGAGGCAAGATAGTAAAAGCCAAGCTATCACTAGCCAGTTGGAAGGGATAATCAATCCCCTCCTTATCTGAATCCAGATAGTTATCAGATATAAAACCTCACCCGGGAAGTTATTCCGAGGATAAAACCTAAAGCTAGGAGACTCCTCTGTTAGAGTTTGCATGAAGGAATCTACCCTAAGGGAAGAATCCTCCCGGGTTAGCTGCTTTTCTAGTTTTACAGATGAATTAGTGACAAGGTTGTCTGCTTTGATATAAAGCAGGTTAATTTGAGTAAATAAGAATGCTACAGTCTGAGCAGTAAGAAATACATGCTCTGCTAAAAAAAGTCTCTGGTGTCTTAACATTTAAGTCAGAAGGAGGGGAATAAAACCTTGCTTCAGAAACTTCAGTATACAGAGTATTTATACCCCCCCATATCGGACTGCAGTGTGACCATCTTCTCTTGTTCTATAATCAAACAGTCCTGTGAAGGTAGAACAGATTGTTCTTTATCTTCTTTACCAGGCAGTGCATCATCCAGGGACGCCAGGGTGGCAAAGGAGTTTGACAAGGGCAAATAAGAACTCTTACGACTATGTTGACCAAAGAGGTCATCCATCCTTCGCTGCTTACCAGGTGGAGAGGCTGGGGCAGTGGCTAAGTTACTTCTTTTACCTTTAGAAGGCATAATATACACCTTGTCCACAAAATAACAGAATGATATGGCTCCGCCTCCACGAACTCTGCAAGGGTCGCGCCCTTGTGTGTGCCATAGGCCGTGCCTTCAGTGCCATAGGCCACTCTGGAGGCTAAATACTGGTCCACTCTTCTGGAGGTGGGGGCCAAGCCTCCACCTCAGCTGGCCACAATAAACAGGGTCCCAGGGCAACAGCCAGAAGGATGCTGCCCTTCTGTCTCTGTCACAAACTGTCTCAGGGGCTGTAGGCCACTCCAGTAGCTAAATGCTGGTCCGCTCCTCTAGGGGTGGGCTGAAGCTTCCACCTCAGCTGGCCACAACAAACAGGGTCCTGGGGCAACAGCCGGAAGCATGCTGCTCTCCCCTCTCTGCCACAAACCATCTCTGATTCATTCTTATATCTTAATTATCTCAAGAGATATTGGCTGTATACAGAAGAGAGCGAAAAAGCAAGAATAGCCCCATAAAAAATGGTGTAGGGGATTTTCCCAGGGGGTAATTTCAGTAGACTTTTCATATGTGATAGAGCACATCTTCCTGAGCATTTTGACATAAGAAATGCATTTGTTTCAATTTGTTTGAGGTTAAGCTATTTTTTGAGCTAGATTGACTAGTCTACTAGGCGTATGCAGGGCTTTACAGTAATAAATTCTGGAGACAGATCCCTGCCCAGTGGGTTTGCAATCTAGGATGCACAAGGGTGAGGGGAACACAGGGAGACACATGCACACATTCCCATTTTACAGATGGGGAACCAAGGCTGAGAGGCCCTGACGTGCCCAAGGCGACCCAGTGAGTTCATGGCTAGGTCAGGATTTGAACCCTGGCTTCCCAGGTCCAAATCAAGCACTTTCTGTATAAGTGTAGGCATAAACATCAGTAATTTATACTCATACATGGCTAGATATGTGCAGGCTGAAAAATTGGGGATTTCCATAAAGGACCTGTGTTCATTAGCAACAACGGTATCTATATTTTATCGTAAGCCAACAATACTGAACATGGTGAAAGAATTGATGTGAGTCCCGGTGTAGACAAACCTCAGACATTTTTACCAGTGAGTTCCATGATATTGGTAATGATGCAGAAGCCCACTGATGGCCTAGCAACACATATGAAATATCGATTCTAATTTTGCCAACAAATGAAGTGATTTTATCCACCTTTCTTCCTGTCAATTTACTTAAAATCAGGCGTACCAACTTAATCCACCCAGGATCCCCATGAGGTAGGTACATGTTATTATTATTTAGCTAATTCACTCATACTAATCTACAGAAGAACCCCTTGTTCTTTTAAAAAAAGGAACATTGTCAAATCAGAACATTTCCACTAAAGTGATTAGCATTAAAGTTTAATCTATTGTTCAGTGATTGATTGAGAATTACAATATAAACTATAAAATGGCACTTAATAAACAGTCTCTTAAAAAAACCTCCAGTATGACCACTGACCAGATGGACTCAGTAAGCATTTTTCAAGGTCCTGTAGTTTCTTGTTTTAGTCAGCAATAAAAGTCTTCTCCAAAAAAAACCAAGGTACAAAAGGCTGTTCAAACACACGTGCATTTAAATAGTAGCAAAGGATTCTAACTGGTCATGTAAGACTGCAGCTCCTAATTATTACCGTAAATTGACAAGTCGTACTATTTCTGAGATGTATCACAAATTAAGGCTTTTACCAGGCAAACATTACTCATGAATTAGATACATTTAATGTAACATGTTTCTTGCTGCATTTTAGGTTTTTATTATTAAGAAAGGACAGTTTAGGTGTTTGCTGTCACAGCAAATCATTTAAATTCTTTTTTCATGAACATGAGGAACTGATTTCCGAAATGACCCTTGATGAGATTCCACTTGGCTGTAATAACTTCCTGAGAGAGTGGTTTGATTTTTCCACTTGCATCCAGTACAGATGGGAGCAGAAGCAGAATAAATTTAATTTGCACACATAGATTTATGCTTTGTCTTTAACTGGATGAAAAGCAGTAGCTCTGCATGTATGAAAATGGTAGTTAAAAGCACCATGGTTGAAACTATTCTTGCATGTTCTGAAACTATCTTACATGCCTAATGAAACATGCTGCCCATGGCCATGTGAGAGAGATACGTGGTGTTAGTCAATGGATTTTTTCATGGTCACAGAATGGGAATATAGTTCTCTTTATATAGTGTTGCACATAAAAATGTCTCTGGTTACTGTTCATTACATAAAACACAGCTATGTGAACACAGAAAGTTGAGATGCGCTAATTTTATTAAAGAATATACTTTGAGCTGTCAGGATCTGGCCCAGAAAATGACTGAGCTCTTTCTCCAATAAGAACAAGAATTTATGATACTTTCCTATCTTAACTGCTTATTTTGGATGAGGTCCCTTTCACCAATTAATTGCATTAAGGCCTACACCTGAAGATGTTCACCAGAGTTATACATATAAAAAAAGACTGCCAAATACTGCATTTTATATTTTGGCAATGAACCAAATGGACTGCAGGTAGATTAGGAATGGTGGCATACAATTTCTAATCTACTGTATATTGTTCAAGCCTGTGGGTATTTTCATACGTGACGGCTCCCTCACCATGGGCAGAATTAGGTCCTGGCGCTGAACAAAAGTGATGAGGGATGGGGAGAAGCCGGGGATGTCTGGACATGAGTCTGCATGGCCCTGCCCCCGGCTGCTCAGCGCAGCCTCACTTCCTGCCTGGAAGGTGGGTGCATCGGCCTATGAGCTTTTTACAAAAGCTACTATTATTTATCTAGCTCTTTCAGAATTCAAACTGTTCATCTTCACAGAAGCCTGTGAAACAGGTCATTATTATTTTCATTTTACAGACAGGGAACTGCGGCTGAGAGATAGTGACTCACTCAAGGTCACCCAGTGAGTTCATGACTGAGGCTGGATTGGAAACTACTTGGGGTGAAAACATATGCAACTTCAGAGGGCTGCCATAACAAATTGCACCCCAGTCATGATCAGGTCTGGCCGTGGAACAAACATTCATGTGGCTGGGCTCACGGGAGGTGGGGCACTGCACAAACATGTGACTGGCTGGCTCTGCCCCCATGCTGCGCCTAACGGCCCACCTCCTCCCATGATGGCTAGCCATAGTGGCCAGAGATGGCCACCATGGCCGCCTGTCATGGGGGTCACTCCAGACCAGGCAGAGAACAGGTGGCTATCACACATAATAGCCTGCTGTAGTCCAGTCGGGTGGTTTTTCCCCATGCATGATAGCAGCTAACCTAGGCTGTGACTCCAGAAGTGTCCAGAGTCACACTAGCCGCCACCACGCCCAGGAAAACTCCAGGACAAACATCTGAATGCCCCTTAACCTGCCTAACTGTGGGACTGCCTCATGTCCTGGGCTGTGGTACGGCCCTTGTAGTCGACAGGGGCCCCCCGATTCAAGGTCCCCCATGTTTCCCGGGTGGTGACGATGGGGAGGGTATTCTCAGTGGTGACCCTTAGGCTGTGGAATTCTGTCCTGATGGAGGCCCACCTGGCCCTGGATCTCCCCTCTTTCTGAAGACAGTGTAAGACCTGTCTGTTCTGGCAGGCCTTTGGTGAGGGAGTCGGGTAGGGAGGTGAGGGCCGGGGTGTGTGTTTTATGTGGTTCCGCCTTATCAGACCTAGTAGATATAGTGTACCTGGATTTCCAGAAAACATTTGATAAGGTCCCTCATGAGAGACTCTTGAGAAAATTGAAAAGTCATGGGATAGGAGATAATGTCTTACTATGGATCAGAAACTGATTGAAAGATAGAAGGTAAAGGGTAGGACTAAATGGTCAGTTTTCACAATGGAGAGATGTAAAAAGTGGTGTGCCTCAGGGATTTGTATTGGGACTGGTGCTGTTTAATGTATTCATTAATGATGTGGAAAAGGGTGTTAAGAGTGAGGTGATCAAATTTGCAGACTACACCAAGTTAGTCAAGGTAGTTAAAACACGAACAGACTGTGAGGAACAGCGCTCCCCCGCCTCACTTTGCATTCGGCGGGGAACAGGGAAGGACATGCCGCAGAGATGCATGGTGAGGAGCAGGGCCCAGCCAATTCTGCTGGGCCCAAAGTGCCACAAGACGTTCAGGAGCAACAAAAGGCACCACCTCCTCCCTTCTGCTTCCCCGGTGCGACAGCGCATACGGGGAGCAGTGTAGATGGAGGATGGCAAGCCAAGGCCATGTGAGACAGCATACATCCCCGCCCCAGCAAAATAACCTCCCCCCAGCTCAGAATAAGATGGGAGCCTGGACAAGGGGCATCGGGTGGTGGAAGGAAGATGGCAATGGGGAGGGGAGTGGGAGGAGTGTGAGAGGCCCAGACCTCGGAGGTTGGAGGCCTATCCCCTCCTACTCTCCCACAGTGGCATCCCCCAGACCATGTGGTTAGTGGCTGGTGGGGTGGAGGGGTCAGTGGAGACTGCCCACCTTCTTTGCCCCGAGGGTAGACTAAAAGGTAAAGGGGCAGCATGGCACCCAGGAAGAAACACGCCCCAAAGGCCCCTCCTGCTAAGTGGGCACCAAGGGCTCCTTCAGCCAAATGCAATACACAGGGCAATAAGCGGGGTGGGGATCAGGCTGGGGCAATATTGGAGGCCATGCAGGAACAGTTGTTGGGGTATCAGGCTCGAATTGAGGAGCTGGAGAACTCCCAGGAAAGAGCGGGGGATACTAAAGCAGTGCAGATGGAGGAGTCCACCCAGTGCGGTTCGGATGCGGAGTCTGAGGGGTACACCACCCCTCTCAGAGGGGAGGGGCCTCCCTGGCAGGGACAAGGGCATCAAAGGGTGTTACCATCTCATTACAGGGAGGGCTTTTCACCTAGCCAGCAGGCACAGATGGAGGTGCTGAGAGAAGGGATGTGGATGTTGACAGACAGCCTGGAGTCATCAAAAAGATGACAGAGAGGGACTGGGAGCAACAGCGGCTACCCAAGGCCCCAGGGTGTGCCAGAGACACAGGATGGTGAGCACAATGGGGATTGCTGGTGTGAAGGGGTTCAGGATCAATGTGGGGTGGGGCCACATATATGTCAGGCACCAGACACCCACCCCCGCGATGATGTGCCCACATGGGGACTGGCCATGGGGGCGCCAGTCCTCATGCGGGTGGTGGAGCGACCCCCCGTCAGTGCGGCACTCGCCGTGTTCAAGTGAGAGAAACAGGCATTGCACAGCCCACAGGCAGAAGCCCAGATATGGGGGGCAGATCCTTGTTGCCCGAGTAGTGTTGTACAGTGCTGCGACCGGTGGGAGGAACACACACCCCCTGTTGGGGGGCTACGCTGATCTGTACACCCTGCTCGGGGAGCATTTGCTTCAGGCCACAAGGGAAAAGATTTGGAGTGGTGAGTTTATAGATATTTTCACGCTCCTCTTCAGTGACACCATCCCCGACCTGAATGACAAGATGGAGAAGAAGGATAGGGAAAGGTTTAAAAGGTCAAAAGCGGAATGCAATTGGACAGCAGCCTATACAATCTACATGGGGGTCACCCTGCTTAAGTACCCAAAGCTGGGAATGGAGTTGCTCAAGTACTCTGATATAGTGTACCGGGCCTTTGACACTGGAGGGTCTGGGGCTTGGCTACAGTACGACGAAGCATTTCATCGTAGGGCGGCCAACAACCCTAGGCTCAGGTGGGACATGCATGCTCATGACATCTGGTTAGAGTGTATCAGCGGTGCCAGATATGCCCCGCGATCTGACAGTGGCATGTCCTCACCTACATTGGGGGCACGCATCAGGTAGAGAGGGGGCAAGGTGGGAGACCAAGTCAGCCCCCAGTGGGGCTGACCTTCTGGGATTACAATGACGGGGGCAGATGTTTTCATTCCCCATGCAGGTTTAAGCACGTGTGCACACAGTGTGCAAGTGACCATGCTGCCTCCGGTTGCAACAAGTTTAGACAGTACGGGGCCAGAAACAGGGGGCAAAACAAGGTCAGACAGAGCCCTTCCAGCCAAAGAGGAGCCCCCAAGTGGTAGGAAAGGGCCCCAACACCGGTACGGCATGAGGCCTGTGACTATACTGATAGTCACCACAGAGTATGTAGTCACGGGTTTCCGGCTAGGTTTTAGGATTCCAACAGTGGGCCACCATTATCACCTTGGAGCCAGGAACTTGAAATCTGTCTTGGGGAGGGAACAGTTAGTCCAGCAAAAGATTAATAAGGAAATCAATGAAGGGAGGATACAGGGCCCCTTTAACACCCTGCCCATGCCCACATTGAGACTATCCTCCCTGGGTATAGTGCCAAAGAAGACCCCAGGGGAGTTTCACATGATTTGCCACTTGTCCCACCTGAGTGGAGAGTTGGTGAATGATGCAATTCCACATCAACTCTGCTCAGTATGGTATGCATCATTAAACTCAACAGTCAAAATGTTGCAGGCCTGCGGAAAGGGCGCCCTCCTCACGAAATGCGACATCAAGTCCGCATTCCGACTCCTCCCAGTGAACCCAGATGACTTTGATCTCTTGGGTATGGAGTTCCAGGGTAAATTATACTTCAATAAGGCAATGCCCATGGGATGCTCCATCTCTTGCGCGGCCTTCGAGAAGTTCAGTACGGCGCTCGAGTGGATTATGTGCTGCCACGCGGGTTGGAGTCAGATCATGCATTATCTGGATGATTTCCTCTTCAAGGGAAGGGTGGGGACCTCAGAATGCACACTGGCTATGTGCGTCTTCCAGGAGGTCACCACGGAGCTGGGCGTGCCCTTGGCACCGGAAAAACCAGAGGGCCCAATGACCAGATTGACATATCTGGGCATAGAGCTGGACACAGCACTTTCCCTCTCAAGACTGCCTGAGGACAAGCTCCAGGCACTCAAGGAATCAATAACGACTGTTCAGGGAGCTTGCAAAGTAACGGTCAGACAGCTCCAGTACCTCACAGGTAGCTTGAACTTTGCCTGGCAAGTCATTGCCCCGGGGAGGGCATTCATGTCCTGCCTGTATGCCCCCATTGGTAGCAACCATCACCACATCAGGGTGACGAGGGAGATGTGGGAGGATTTGGCAACCTGGGAGGCCTTCCTGCAAGGTTATAATGGAGTAAGTTTCTGCTGGCAGCAGCTCCTCTTGGAGACTGAACTACAGATACACACTGACCCAGCAGGTGGGCATGGCTTTGGTGTGTACTTCAGGGGCAGCTGGTGCACGGCCCATGGCCGGCTGAGTGGGAGGAGCTGGGAATAACCAGGCACCTGACATTCTTGGAGTTCTTTCCCACAGTGGTGGCTGTGGTATTGTGGGAAGCGGAATTTGCCAGCAAGAGGGTCTTGTTTTGGTGTGATAACATGGCGGTTGTGCATGTTATCAACAAGCTGTCATCAAAATCAGAAAGGGTCATGAGGCTGGTCCGAGTTTTTGTACTTAGGTGTCTTAAAGCGAACATATTGTTCATAGACAAACATGTGACCAGTATTAACAACGGCATAGCCAATGCCCTTTCTCGGTTCCAGGCAGACCGTTTTTGCCTGTTGACCCCAGAAGCCAAGGAAGAACCCAACCCGTTTCTGAGGGACATGTGGAACCTTGGATTCTAGAGCTATATCAGGCAGTACAGGGTTCTCTCGTGCCCAGAACCAGGCGGCTGTATGATACAGCTTTCAGCGAGTTCCAAGAATTCAGGTTCCAAAATAGTTGGGTTTTGGGCTTACCCATCCCCAAAATCCAGGTCCTGCAGTTTGCAATGCATCTTCATAGTAAAGGTTTGGCACTGGACACAATTGCAGGAAGGACATAGGCGATTACATTTGCAAGCCGGTTGGCAGGCCACCCCCCTGACAATGGCTTCTATATGAGCCGTCTGAGGGAGAACTGGTCCAGGGCCACCCCCCCCCCATACAGGACAAAAGAGTGCCCATTACCCTTGAGATGTTGCCCCATTTAATACGGGCATTGGAATGAGTCTGTTACTCTGGCGGAGAGATATTACCCTTTACAACAGTGTTCCGTATAGCCAGGGACCCAAGTTGACTGCACAAAAAAATCTTAAATTCCGCAACCAGTGAAGCCAAATTCTGCAAGTTCACTGTGAGCATTAATATTTGCATAATTACCTTGATTTGCATAACTATGCATGCTGGGAAGCAAATTTGCAATAGGTTTGACATAGAATCACAACTTTGCTAATCAAACACAACTCAAATCCTCTGGAATTTCAGCACCTCCCTCATGCAAACATAGGGACTTCAGACCCCACCCACCCACAATTCATCTCCCAGGAGCATATTTACCTCGGGTCATGTCAGGATTGGCTGATTCTGTGACGATTCTGCAAGGATTGGCTGATTCTGCGAGGATTGGCTGATTCTGCAAAAATCACTGCAAATTGCAGCAACGCAGCCAACTCGCGTCCCTGCATACAGCCCTATTTGGGGCTTTCCAGATAAGTGAGCTGGTTCCAGAATCTAGAGCAGAAAGGCTGGGTAGGGCCCTCCAACTTCACGATGTGGGATGGCAGGGAGGTGCTCTGACACTGCACCTCCAAAGGTCCAAGACTGACCAAAAGGGGTGGGGGCAGTTGATTAGACTGTATCCCTCAGAGGACACCCAGATTTGCCCCGTGGGAGAAATGAGGCATTACTTGGCATCCTGCCCCCTTAGACCGGGTGCGTTATTTGTGCACGATAACGGGGCGCCATTGACACGCTATCAGTTTGGGGCAGTCCTCAGCATGTGTGTGAGAGAAGGAGGACTTGACCCATGCTGCTACAGTGTGCACTTGTTTAGGATTGGTGCGGCATCTGCAGTGGCAAATATGGGGTTCCCCTGTCACCAGATATAGCAAATAGGCAGATGGCGATCGGGAGCATTCACCCTTGCCCCAGTATCAGGGAAACTGGGGCAAGGGTGACCGGGCAAAGTACGCCTCCCTACGTGGCAGGGTGGGCAAGTGAATTACAAAAGTTTAATCCTGATTTCTCTTGCAGACATGGCAACACCAAGGGGAAGGATGGTGGTCTGGATCATCATCCACAGCATCATGCACTGGGCAGGAAAGATGGCTGCACGCAGCAGGTGGGGTACCCAGCTGGGCCTTAGCAAATGGGCAGAGTTAATCTGGATAGGCAGACGCAGAATGTTGTGGGAGCAACTGCTCCCAACGCTGTCTGCGGCAAGAGCAAAATACACTGAACCAGGGATAATGGTAATACACTTGGGGGAAAACAATCTGCCTAGGGTAATGGGACTATGGCTGACGAAGAGCATCAAAGCTGACTTGCAAATGGTACAAGAGCGATTTCAGGGAAGCAGAATAGTATGGTCTGAAATGCTGCAGAGATGGGTATGGGCCAATGCCAACCACCCGGGGAGAGTAGACTGGGCTAGGAAGAGGGCCAATAGTGAAATTGGGAGCTGGCTGAAGACCGGGGGGTGGCGGGGAAAGGTAATTGTGCACGACGGTATTCATCATGGAAAAGATGAGTTGTTCAGAGGTGATTGTGTCCACCTGTCTGACGCAGGTTGCGATCTGTATCTTGGGGTCCTAAAATGACGACTGGTCAAAATCATAGATAGTATTGGTGGTATGGCAGCGAACCAGCCAAGCAAAACTGGCGGTTGTAGTGGCGGTGGGCTGAGTTAAGAGTCATTGTTGGAAAGTTAATATAGATAGCATAGGATGATTAGAAACATCTCCTTAAGAGATGGGCACGGTCATGCATAGCCGCACAGTGCGGCCCACTGTATGGTCAGCCCAAGGGTGAGAGGTGAACAGCCGGACCAGCTGGGTGGACCATGTGCCAAGCAGTAGGTAACGGTGTCCTCACCCTTGTTTTTTGCCCCCCCCAAAAGGTGGGGGTAGGTACGAACAACCCACTCCGGCCCGGGGAAACACAGTGATTGGGTCAGGGTGTAAGTTACAGTTGGGAAGGGAGGGCACAGGAGGATCCCCACGGGCTTAACTCATGAACACAGGGAGAAGGACGACGGTTGGCGAGGGCAATCGCATAGTGGAGACGGGGATCTCCTGTGGTTGGGAAACAGTTGGAGAAGGTAGGACCCCAGTTCAAAGGGGGAAACAAGAGGGTTACCCCTTCCCCCTTTTTGGTGTGTAAATAATTAATAAAGAGTGTGACCGTTCAATCCCACAAAAGGTGTCCTCATCTTCTTCTGGGGTGCGTTGACAAGTGATGCACATAGGGAAAAATAATCCAAACTGTGAGTACACAATGCTGGGTACTAAGCTGGGAGTTACCACTCAGGAAAAGGATCTGGGTGTGGTTATGGACAATACAATGAAATCCACAGTGCAGTGCGCAGGAGAAGTCAAAAAAGCAAACAGAATGTTAGGAATTATTTGGAAGGGGATAGAGAATAAAACTGAGGATGTCATAATCCCTCTATACAAATCAATGGTTCAACCACACCTTGAATATTGTGTGCAGTTCTGGTCGCCCCATCTCAAAAAAGACATAGCTGAACTGGAAAAGGTACAGAGAAGGGCAACGAAAATGATCAAGGGCATACAAAGGCTCCCATATGAAGAGAGGCTTGGTAGGTTGGGGCTCTTCAGTTTGGAGAAGAAACGACTGAGAGGAGATATGATAGAGGTCTATAAAATCATGAGTGGTGTGGAACTAATAAACAAGGAGAAGTTATTCACCCTCTCAGTTAGTACTAGAACTAGGGGATACTTCATGAAACTCAGGGGTGGCAAGTTTAAAACAAATAAAATATTTTTTCACTCAGCATATAATTGGGTTGTGGAATCTACTGCCAGAGGCTGTGGTAAGGGCCAGTACTTTGGCTGAGTTTAAAAGAGGTTTGGACAAGTTTCTGGAAGGTAGGTCCATTAGCAGCTATTAGCCAGACAGGATCAGGGAACATGACGGGAGCTGGGGGGAACAACAGGGAATGGATGCCCCATTGTGACCTGTTGGGTGCTTCTCCCAAGTCACTGTGATTGGCCACTGTTGGAAACAGGATGCTGGGCTAGATGGACCATTGGTCTGACCCAGTATGGCACTTCTTATGTTCTTATCTTTATACTATTTTATAAGATTCTATATGTTTAATTTATTGTTGTGAGACACTCCGAGTTGCCTGTGGCAAGAGGCAGCGGGTTAAAAATACAACTAACTAACTAACTAAATAAATAAATAAATAAATAAATATTTTTTTAAAAAAAACATGACTGTGTCCCACAGACCACAGTGGACCCCCTGTCATGTTTTTAAACACCCTTTATCTCCCACATCTGAGACCAAAACCCTATGCACTAGGCTTTCTGTTATGAGTCTGAATTTTTCCTCAGCTGCTGGAAGTCTAACTTTTCTGTCATAATCGAAACATGAACTTTATTCATAATCTTATTCATTCCATATACACTAGAAACTCCCTTGTGGAGTCCCACAAGGTTCCATCGTGTCTCTACTCCTGTTCAATGTGTATCTGAGATCTCTGGGTGAGGTCGTTTGCAGATTTGGAGTGAGGTGCCATCAATATGTGGATCACACCTAGCTCTGTCTCTCCTTTTCATCGGACCCAGGTCCTGCTGTCTCAGTGCTTACCTGGTGCCTGGCTGCCATTTGGGACTGGACACAGGAGAGCCAGTTGAAGCTGACTCCAGACAAGAACAAGGTGATGATGGTAGGTAGATCTTGTTACCTGTGGGGAGGTGGCAACTCAGGTTTGCAGCCTTGGGGTGCTCCTGGATCCACTGCTGCACCTGGATTGTCAGGTTGCGGCAGTGACCAGGAGTGCTTATTACAAACTTCATCTGGTGAGAAGGCTGCAACCTTTTCTATCAGATTCGAATCTGACCACTATCATCCATGCCTTCATAACCTCAAGGCTAGACTACTGCAATGCGCTCTTTGTGGGACTGCCCTTGAAGAATGTTCAGAACCTACAGTTGGTACAGAACGCAGTGGCCCTCCAACTATTGGGAATGGATCACCGGGAGCACATTATACTGGTGCTCCAGCATCTGCACTGGCTGCCAATAGTCTAGTGGGCACAATTCAAGCCCTAAAGATCTTGGGCCCCAGGTATTTAAAAAGGGATCCAGAGTTGACCCTGGAAACTACAGACCAGTAAACTTGACGTCTGTGCCAGGAAAAATGGTGGAAACTATCATTAAGAATAGAATCGCTGGGATGTTGATAAACATGGCTTAATGGGGAAGTGTCAACATGGATTTAGTAAAGGTAAGTCATGCCTCACCAATTCTTTGACGGTGTAAATAAGCATGTGGACAAGGAAGACCAGGTAGATAATGTGTACCTCGATTTCCAGAAAGCATTTGATAAGGTCCCACATAAAAGACTTTTGAGAAAATTAAAGTCATGGGATAGGAGGTAGTGTCTTACTATGGATTGGCAACTGGTTAAATGATAGGAAGCAAAGAGTAGACCTAAATGGTCAGTTTTCAATGGAGATATGTAAAAGGTGGTGTGTCCCTGGGATCTGTATTGAGACCAGTTATGTTTAATATATTCATTAATGATCTGGAAAAGGGTGTTAAGCCTGAGATGATCAAATTTGCAGATGACACCAAGTTATTCAAGGTAGTTAAAACATGAGCAGACTGAAGAACTGCAACAGGATCTTATGAGACTGGATGCCTGGGCATCTAAATGACAGATGAGATTTAATGTGGACAAGTGCAAAGTGATAAACATAGGGAAAAATAATTCAAACTATGAGTACACAATGCTGGGTACTAAACTAGGAGTTACCACTCAGGAAAAGGATCTGAGAGTGATTGTGGACAATACACTGAAATCCTCAGCCCAGTGTGCAGCAGCAGTCAAAAAAGCAAACAGAATGTTATGTGTTATTCACAAAGGGATAGAGAATAAAACTAAGGATGTCATAATACTTCTATACAAATCGATGGCGTGACTGCACCTGGAATATTGTGTGCAGTTCTGATCATCCCATCTCAAAAAAGACATAGCTGAACTAGAAAAGTTACAGAGAACGGTAATGAGAATGAAAAGAGTATGGAACGGCTTCCGTACAAAGAGAAACTTTACAAGCTGGGTCCCTTCAGCTTAGAGAAGAGAAGACTGTGAGGGGGGACATGATAGAAGTTTATAAAATCTTGAGTGGTGTGGAATGAGGAGATAGGGAATGGTTATTTACCCTCTCAAATAATACTAGAACTAGGGGACACTTCAGGAAACTAGTTGGGGCCAGATTTAAAACAAATAAAAGGAAGTACTTTTTCATTCAACGCATAATTAACTTATGGAATTTGTTGCCAGAGGACATTGTCAAGACCAGTAGTATAGTTGGGTTTAAAAAAGGACTGGATAAGTTCTTGGAGAGTAGGCCCATTAATGGCTATTAACAAAGTAGCTTACAGGATGAACTTCTCACTGTCGGGAGCTGGGAGTGAACAATGGGGAATGGATTGCCCATTGTGACTGTTGGTTCTTCTCCTATGTGATCGAGATTGGCCACTGTCGGAGGACAAGATGCTGGGCTTGATGAACTATTGATCTGACTCATTATGATCTGACTCATTATGGCACTACTTATGTTCTTATGATCTTGTCTGAAAGACTGCCTCTTCCCCTATGTATCATCATGGACTCTGAGGTCGCTTGCGGGTGCCCTCTTGTGAGTGTCAACGTCCCATGAAGTTGCTACGATGAGGGCGCGCAGTGGAGGTGTTCTCAGTTACTGTCCCACAACTATAGAATTCCCTCTCCTTGGAGATCCACCTAAGCCTGAGCCTGTTCGTCTTCCGGAGACGATATAAGACCTTTTTGTTTGACCAAGCATTTGGCAGGCAGGAATAGGGTGGTCCTCAGTAGAGGAGTTTAGGGAAGAGGTTTGGTGGGCTGTAGGTAGTGATAAAGGGTGGGGTGTGTGGTTGGGATTATGTGAGTTTTAAGGGATTTTGAATGTATTTTATTGTATTTTATATTTCTTATGTTGTAAGCTGCCCTGAGACCTTGGAGAAGGGCAGGATAAAAATGTAATAAATAAATAAATAAATAAATATTGTTAATATGGAAAAGTTATAAGAGCAAGCCAGCTTTGAACCTTGTGGGGTTTGTTTGCTAGTTGAAATGGAAGGGTGTTTTCACACGGGCAGGGAGGCCAGAGCTGCTCCAAGGGGCCCCATGCAGCATCCATCTGTGGAGACAGCGTGAGGAGCGCTTCAAATGGGCAGATAGTCCCAGGGTGCAGAGTCAGCCACCATGCAGCCCCATCACTCTGGTGTAACCTGAGAAGCCCAAAGCACAGGCACTGGCAGGACCCTGGGACTCCACTGCAGTGGCAACAGGATTGGACTGTTGGAATGGTGTGTGCAAGCAAGCACGCACACCCTGGGCCACCTTTGCATCAGCTGTTGGAGTGGACCCTAGGGAGGAGGATCAACCCCAGTGTCCTCAGCTATGTGAGTAACCACTCCAGATGAGACATCAGGTCTGTTCTTCCTTCTCCCCAGGGTCCCCATCCACTGCTGCAGCTGCTCCTCCTGCTCCCTAGGTCTACTCCAACAGCTGATGGGTGGGCGGCCAGGTCACACACACCCCTGCTATTCCAACACCTGGAAGGAAGCTGGTGGCAGTTTTCTCCAGGGGACCCAATCCTGATGGCACCATGGCCTTGTCCACAGTGCTGGTCGACCTTTATACGAGTGGGGTTCTGCAGGGTTAACTCACATGGTTATGCTCCATATTTCTGGGAATGATGCTGTGCAGATCTACCCCAGCCCGGCCTGGGACAAATATCTGGCAGCCACCGTTCCATCGGGCAAGTGGATTTAGGGCAGAGAGGGGGCAATGTGGGACCCCACCTCATGTGATTACGCCCTAAGAAAGGTGGCTACCTTGTTAATTACTCTTAGAGCACAGAGCTGCTCGCAATTAACATTAAGAGAAGGAAAAGTCTATTCTGCAGCAAGGATCTTTGGTCAGGCGAGTCATACTCAGATTGCACAATCAGTTGAAATTGAGTTAGACTCAGTTGTGGTTTGCTGTACTGATAAGCATGTGCCTTTTTGCTGTACAATAGCAGACAATTATATACCAAGGTCCTGTAATCACATCTATGTGGGCACATTTTCAGACCCACATATGGTGCTATTGATCTAAATGGAACTGTGCATGGGGCCCAAGCAGCAAATGTATCTTCAAACACAGTGTGTAGGACGAAATCCCCCCATGCTTTATTTTTGATGGGCAAAACCTTGATTCCATTGAATCCAATAGGAATTTTGTCATTGCCTTCATTGAGCCAGAATTTCACCCTGTATCTGAAGAAAAACAGAGGATTTTACCATACTAAAGGCAGAATTACAGCTTCTTTGGTGTGACAGCCTCTATCTTTTTTCTGCATGGAGCTAAATTACATAGTTTTAACTACCGCCTTTCCTTGTTTGAGATCAAACCTTTCAGAGTCTCCAAGCTGCCTTGATGTGTAACTACTAGACTATTTCCACATGGGATGAGTGTATACGCCATAAACACATAAAAGAGGAAATGACCTTTTCTTTTCATTTTAAAATCAAATCTGCTGTGGCAGCAGTCTGAAAGTAGCATCTACAGTAATCTGGCTTCTAATGAGAGCGTGCAGCGAAAAATCACAGCATCAGTAATCAGGAACTTAAATCAGTACCCAGAGCAGAATGTTTTGTTTTCCTTTTCTAGTTGAAAGGGGCTGAAACTCTGGGACATAGCGACTATGGACCGCAGGGGCTCACTTGAGCCTGGGCCATGGACTTGGAGGGGGCTCTTTGCAAGTGAAATTAAGTTTTCAGAAGGGGAGAAGCAAGGCAAGCACACCACCCCCACAGCCCACTCTGGGGTGTTCAGACCCCTTGCAAAGGTCCCTGCCCAAAAGGAGAGGTTGGGGTGGAGTGCTGGCCCCAAACCCTCTTAAAACGTCCTTCCTGATGGATTTGCTATGGCTCCGGGGCAGGAGGCAAGGGGGTGCAGGAGGCACATCGTTCGTTTTTGTATTATTTTTCATTTTTGTATGTCTGTTAAATAGCAATGGCAATTGTACCACGATATTTAGAATAATATAGTGATGGTGACAGCAAACAAAGATTTCCAGCAGGAAAGATTCTAATTTCTATCAATGCCCAAGAGACCGTTGAAGCAGAAAATATTTTAGGTTGCTGCAGTATTGCTTTAGATAGTGCTATAATTAAGGACAGTGGGGCCTCAAAGAACAAAATAAAAGGAGAGAAATAAGAAAAATCACATGAGAGACAAAGTGGAGGGAATTGTGGGTTGGTGTTCCCCTACTCCCAAACCTCCTCGGTCACACAACTCAAGGACCCAGTGCCCCACATTCCCCAAAGGTATTTATTTGGTGGTGTTATGCATAAAGCAACAGTAATAGTCTGCTATCTACTATGCTAATAGTCGGCTACCTGCTATGCTATCACATTCTTGAAATAGCCTCTTGCCTCCTGCTCCCTCCAGTTATAAGCTGAGGGAGGGGGGTAGGGCAGGAGCCCATCCCTCTGCCCACTGCACCCATCCCAGCCAATGAGGAGGTGCCCCCTCTTTCCCCTCCCCTTCCCTGTAGCCATTATCCCTTCCCCCTACTCACCAGACCATAGCATCCCACGTGCAGGAGATTTGAACTACCTGAACCCACCTCCTTGCAGCAGGAGGTTGCTGAACTCCCGCATATGCACACGAGTTCCCCGGCGCATGCGCGTACCGCTACCAGCTACCTCAAAATCCTGCTTAGGAGCCAGATGATGATGATGATGATGATGATTTTATTTTATTTATTTTATCAATTTCTGCCCTGCCCCTCCTGCCTCAGGCAGCTTGGGGTAACACACAACAAAATCATAAAAATACAATATTAAAAAATCTAATATAAACTATATAAGATCAATAAAAATAATCAATATAAAACAATAAAAAGAGACAAAAGTAGTAAGGGGGACACTAGTCATCAAACTGATCATTATCAGTTTGACAGATCTACGTCACCGGAAGTCCCGCCTTCGGACAGAAGTGACGTGGGTCCGGAAGTCCCGCCTTGGGACGGAAGTGACGTGGGTACGTGGAAGTGACGCAGAAGGGTGTAATGCTTCCAGGTCAGAATGTCCTTACGCTTGACTTTGGGGGATTCTGCTTGTGGGTCAGGGTGAACCCACAAGGTCCTTTGAAGAGGCCCGTGTAATGCATCTATGAACTCAGGAGAGTGAGACGAACCAGTAGGTATGGGTTTTGTGGGGATCGGAGAAACTTTATGACGCGGGGTTCGGGGTAGGGTGAACTGCAGCGATGGGGTCATGTAACTCCTCTACGTGCTCAGCAGAGTGAGGTGAACCAATCAGCATAGGTTTCATCATCCTAGGCCACTCCGTCTTGGAGAAAACCGGGTGGGTTTTCCAGGGTAGGATGATTCACAGAAAGAGGGTCATGTGAGGGTTCAAACGACTCAGGAGGGTGAGATGAACCAATCAGAGAAGGTTTCATGGTTCTAACCTGCCTCGTTGCAGAGATGTGACAAATCGGAAACTGAAGGTTATTATTATTATTATTAACAAACATTTATAAAGCGCCAGCAGTGTACCTGCCCCTAGGGCTTACAATCTGAGAGACAGAA